>JAOBYE010162221.1:0-14334 GCA_025403585.1 Parazoanthus swiftii
GCGGAGAGGATGTGACGTCATTATTCTGGATTATTCTGCTCCCGGGAGCAGAATGCTTGGAATACATTCTGCGTATTGATATCTCAATCAATCCATTTTATGCCGTTATTCCTATTCCGGAAAAGGGTCAATCGAACGCACCCTTAGTTAGTCTGTCAGTCGGTGGCGCAGTGGTCGAGTGGTTAGCGTGTTTGCTCGTAACCTGAAGGTCGTGAGTTCGAACCCCGGCCTGTCCACTGTGTTGTGTCCTCGAGCAAGGCACTTTACTCGACTTGCCTTAGTCGACTCAGCTGTATAATTGAGTACCAGCTTCTGCTGGGGGCCAACCTGCGATGGATTAGTGTCCTGTCCAGGGGGAGTCACAGACTCTCATCCGCTTAACACTACGGAAACCGGAAATAAGCGCCGGCCTTAGGACCCACTTGACTCGAGAAAGGATTAAGCTTTAGCTTTTAGCTAGTTAGTCTATCTAATGCAAACTTGAGAGGTTCAAAGGTTCAAAAGTTCTTTATTTCCTATTTATTTTTTAATTACAACTTTACTTTTCTAATTTTGACATAATGTAGGAGGTGCAAAATAAAAAACCTGAGAGGCAAAACAGGTGTTTCTGCACCTTAAATATATTGGTAAAGTTATACAAGATACAAGGGAAAAATTCAATCAATCCAGAGTAAAAATTAATGGACAATTGGTATTTTAAACTAAATTGGGTGAAAAACGGAAAAAAAGAAAAAACTGTCACAATAAAAATTGAATATCACAAAAATTACTAGCAAGTGTGTTAACTGTTTTTTGAAAAATGAATGTGAGGAACTAATTTTAATATGAACGGATAATTCATCCCAGCTTGTAACTCCCGCATATTTCACACCAAACTTACCATAGTTGAGATTTTGGCGAGGAAAAAAAAAAGTTCTTTATTTGATTTTGAACGTGTATTGTAATTGTGAACTAAATCTACACCTTTGAAGACGTTACAGAAAATATCTGGCAACATGGTGTCCGAGTGCTTATAGGCAAGTCTAATGCAGAGCTCGAATTTAATGTATGTCAAAAGCATCAGTTTAAGATACCAAGTCTTTTAAAGAGTGGTTTGCTGCCTGGTGTTCTGAAGTTGAAGAATTTGATTACTCGGAGCGTTCGTTTTTGTAGTTTAATACATACAGATGGGTTGAATTCTTGATTTGTAGTTGTTACCTTAGAACAATGTCCAATAAGAGATATATTGATAAATAAATCTATAATATAGGTTTTTAAGAATATCGAATGAAAGAAAACGATCGAGTAAAGAACTCCGATACAGTTTGCAGTTTTCCTTGACACAGAGGTGATACGAGGGCTCCAAGTAAGGTTCTCATCTAAGATTAAACCCAAGAATTTAGTATGGTAATCATTTTTAATATGTTGGCCATTGTTAAGTGATAACTAATTCTCACAGTGTTCTTAATTTTTCGCTGAGATCCAAAACGAATACATTTCGTTTTTGTTAAGTTAACCGTAAGTTTATTGGCCTGAAACCAGTCATTAAGAGACGATAACTCCTTGTTAAGGGCGGAGGAGGTTTTTTTTAAGGTATTTATGGCTACATAAAAGATTCATATCATCAGCGTAGAGTAATAAATAAGTTGTTTGTGTAACAAATTGAGCATCGTTCAGAAATAGCGTTGGTCCAAGGATTAGACCCTTGAGGCACCCCATAAGAGATTGTTCTAGGACATGAATTAAATCCATCAATACAAACATACTGTTTGCGATCTCTGATATAGCTTTCAAGCAATCTCAGGGTATTATCGCTAAGGCTATAAAGTGATAACGTATCAAGTAGAATATTGTGTCTGACAGTATCGAAACCTTTAACAGGTCAAGAAAAACACCTAAAGAAATTTTTCCATTGTTAAAGGCATCTGTAATTCTTCGAACGAAATCAAGAATTGCCAGGGTGTGGTGTTTCTTCTTTTTCTAAAACCAAACTGGTAGTCAAACAAAAGATGGTTCTTTTCCAATTTTTTCAAAAATTTTTGAAAATGTTGGGAGCAAAGATATTGGTCTGTAGTTAGAAATTAAATCATGATCACCACTTTCAAATAAAGGGATGACTTTGGCAATTTTCATTTCGTCTGGAAACATACCCGTTACAATTGAGGTGTTGAAAATATATGAGAGAAATAAATTCAGCAGCTTTTTTTATGTAACAGATAGGTATCCCGTCGTTGCCAACAGCTTTATGAGGGTCAAGGCTGTATAATTCCTCCAAGACTTTGAAGTGTGAGATTTCTGGCAGAGCAAGATCTTTAACACGCTGTATTCCTTTCAACCAGTCCTTGTAACCAGTGTTATCTTCGTTACTGACTTGTTTTGCAAAAGTTGGGCCTACATTTGTAAAATAAATTTTAAATAAAGTGGCGACATCAAGAGTCTTAGTATAACGGTTGTTGTTGTGAAACATAGAAGAGATATGTTTAGGGCGTGTTTTCTTTCCATTTATAATTTAAATAAATGTTTTGGACCCTATTCAGAAGAGTTGTCAACCTTTTTAGGTGATTTAATTTGTTTCGGTAATTACGAAATTTAAGTGTATTCTTAGGCGACGGATATTTTTATTTGGCTCTATAAAGCCTATTTTTCCTCTTTATGGATTTAAGAATACTTGGCGTTATCCAGGAATTTGTTGCAGTTGCAGAATTGATGTAGACAGCTTTAACAGGAAAATGTTTGTCATAGAATTTAGTAACTGTGTCAATCAAATGTTTATATTGTATATTGGGATTCTTGCTATTATAGATATTAAGGATATATCCTTCAAAAAAATGTCTTCGCCTGACTTTGAATGGGTACGCTTAGATATTTTATAATGATTTCTCTTAGTTTTTGAACTATATTGAAAGATAAACACTGGCAGATGGTCGAGAATATCTGTATATAATATGCCTGGGTGTAAGGTGTCCCCAATATCAAGTGCATTTATACAAATGTTATCTATTAGAGTGTCGCTAGAGTCAGTCAATCTGGTTGGCTTAACGATTGCAGGAAAATGAGCGTAACTTAAGAGATCATTGAAAAACAGAGATGTTTCGTCGTGATTATCTGAATTTAAAAGATCAATGTTGAAATCACCACCTAGATAGCACTTTATTTTTTTGTTCAAATTATCTAGTAGACTTAATAAACATGATGAACAATCATCTATATACCAGTATTTGGCGATTTGTAGGTACACCTACAGTTATTTTATTGTTTTCTTTCTAATTCCGCTAAGAATATTTTTGTTCCATTACTAATAATTGTATGTCAGTTCATCGCGCAACTTGAGGTTGTACTCGCTGTTACATACAAAGCAATACCACCCCCAATGGCACTTGTTCTATTTAGAAAGACCGGAGAATGGTAGTTGTCTAGGGTATAAAAATGAAGATCACCCTTATCTCCTTACTATGTTTCAGATAACGCGATAACATCAAAATTGAAAGTGCTAAATAACATTTAAGGTCAGCAAAGTTCTTGAGTAAAATTCTTATGTTAAAATGAATCATTAAAAAATCAACATTATTTCCACTAACTAATTTTTGGAAGCTATCTTCTGCATAGATTTACACTTATTCGACATTGCATCAATATTCTTAAAAACTCGTTCGCCTGGATCACCAAAAGTATCAAGAAAACTTGCCTTTGATTTCGAAATGCTTTCATCTCTAAACGGGTGAAATGAGAGAATGTTGAGACGGTCAAGTGGGAAAGAACATGATCCATGTTAAAGCTCAAACAATGCAACTCCTTGATAAGGACCTTCCAACTAACCACGCCTTACTACAAAGTTTATTCAATAAGAACGCGACCAAAGTGAGCTACAATTGCATGCCTAACGTGGCAACTATCATTAAATCCAACAAGAAAGTCGCACACCAACATATAGAAACCAGAATGGAAAAACCCTGCTACCGCCGGAAACATGAAAACTGACCCCTAGATGGCCAGTGCCCAACAGACAACCTCGATTACGGAGCCACACTAACAGCCGAAAACAAACCTGTAAAGCCCTACATTGGAATGACTGAGCTTCCAATCAAATCGCGATTAAACAACCATAAAGCACGTTAAAGCATAAAAACCACGTGAATGACACGACGCTGTCCAAATACACCTGGGAAATCAAAGATAACAACTTGAATTTCGAAATCAAATGGTCAATTATTAAACACGCCAAGGCATACAGAAGCGGAGCAAAAAGATGCAACCCTTGCCTCGCTGAAAAGCCCTGCATTCTATCAGCCCCTTAGGACATTCTCTTGAACAAATGACCCGAGGCTAGTGTCAAAATGCCGTCATGAAAACAAATTTTGTTCATCAAACCACAAACAACCACCATAGTCCATTTTAACTTTATAACTAACTTCAAGCGTCAGTCTGAAGATCGCTCCGGCGTGAAACACAGTGTAACTGACAATTTGTCCAATTTTATCCATCTTTCTGTTTTAATCCTTTCAGCATTTTAAACAATTATCCCGCTCTGCTTCGCATAGAGCAGTATGCCGACCAAGTGAACATCAACCACTTCGGTTCAATTGTTTTTATATATATTATATCATGTTATATATCTTAGATAAGACTAAGATTTTTCTTTCTAGACAAGCCTGTGACCCATTTGAACTAGCTTAAGGGCATATCAGCAGCTTGAGGAATTGTGGATGATCAAAAGCATTAACGGGACAAGTTTGCAAGCCTGGGCCGGGGTAAAAAATTTTGGCCGAAAAAGCAAAATTATTCCGGTTTCCCTCTAGCTCCTGCATTTCAAAATTGACTTTCACTTTTCTTAATGTTACAGGGTATATCTTCTTACGTTCTCTCGGTCAGTGTCGAGCCAAATGACTGCTGATCGGATGCGATTCGTTGTTTTACGCAGTATATTCACAACAGTTTTATGTTTTGTGAATTAATTGGGCAAATGTTTTGCTTAGCCTACTTGTGAAAATGAGTTGATTATCAACGGCTGCTCAGTCAAATCTTACTAACAAAACATAAAACTTTCATGACGCATTTACTTTTTCAAAAACTTCCGATGAGAAACTGTTCGATTTGCCCAAGTTTTAAGGTTTCAAAATACAGCAGTTTGTATTTTATCTTTATTTCTTGGAGCCCACAGTAAGTTTCGGTATGAGACTCGGACTATTTTTGTACCTTTATGGTCACACCAACGCATACTTAGAGCATAGTTAATAGAGAAAAATGGTTATGAAAACTCGGCCAGTTTTTTTGTTATAAGTTTTTGTTCTCTATCTCTTTTGTCCGTTGACCTTGACGGTACACAAGACACAAAAGGTATTGAAATGCGTCTGAACAACTAACCAGTTAAAATATCTGGGCTCGCAATGAACAAAGCAATTTACACTGTCACGGTTCGTTCAACTTAAAACAAAGCAATTGTACACTCCTTTTGATGTTTGTTCAGCTTCACAACCAGTTGGTTCTATCAAGTATGCTTAGAGGTAGTAATTTTTCAAGCATTTCAGTTATTACTCTTACATCGAACAGTTGGAAGAAGTTGTTTACTTACACTTTTCAAAACTTTTATTATTTTCATAGAAAAATGTGAAATACTATCATCCACTGGGTAGCTGCGAACGTCATCCCGGAATTAGCAATTTATAGCTTTGGCGTTATGTGAAGGTTAGTCTGTTTTTTCATCTAACTTGGGAGTGGCAACTGCCAAAAATATAAATCTTTGGAATCTTTAAAAATATGGGTTAGCTGGTTGAAGACAAAATATCACATGGTCGTAAAAAAATAGTTTTTAATCCCAAGGCTGAAAATCGGGTGCTTCAGCACGTGCCACCGGCTCCGCCCCTCCGCTCACGTCCCACTCGTCCTCGGCCTCGTCCTCATTCTCCAGATCATCGAGCCCGGACATGGCCATTTGCAGCTCGGCCTCTAAATCCATGCTCAAATCCAGTCCACTAGTGAAATCTGGGGTCTCGTTCAATTCAGGCGAGCCTGGGGGTTGGGGAGCAACTGGTGACAAAGTCTCATTTCGTCCGAAATCTGCGCCTATCTCAGGTGATGCACGAAGCTCAGTTTCTTCCTGTTTCTTATTCGATTCAGGTTCAACCTCGCACTGATCATGACTATCGAGATTCATACGATTTAGTTTGTTTTCCATGTCCTGAAGTCCATCAGCAGCAAGTTGATTGCTTGGAGATGTGTCTTGATTATTCTTGAGTTTCTCTAACTCTTCCTGTGATGAAGAACGGGGAACTGAACTCAGCGTAGGCGGTTCCTCACTCATGTCCTTTTCTTCGTCTGCCTTTTCATTGTCAGGTGAAAGTCGTTTCTCAGTAGTTGTCAAATCACCTCTAGGTTCTTCTAACGAGGTTTGCTTATTCACAGTGCTTGTCTCCACTGCTAATTCAATGGCATTCTCCAACGTAGGCTTCTCTTCACAACTAGCCTCGGCTTGGGATGAAAAAGGCTTCTCGGCACTCATGCTTGAGCTAGAATTCTTCTCTTGCCTCACAGCATCCTTGATTGAGTTAGAATCCTTTTCTTCCTCCACAGCATTCTCACTTAAGCTAGAATCCTTCCCTTCCTCCTCAACATCCTTGCTTGAGCCAAACTCCTTCTCCTCTCCCAGAGGAGACGGTCTGTCAGCGCAAAGTAATTGCGAGGCGTCTTCTATCAAACTGGCGCCAACACTACTGCGTTCGTCCTCCTCCCTCAGGGATTCCAGAAGAGCTGGCATCACCTTCTGTTGCAGCGGTATCTCTGGTGAAGGAGGCGGCGGAATGGATCCACCTGTGTCGGAGCTTTCCCCCGAAGGGCCCCGTACTGACCCTTCTGCAGCACCCTCCAGTGACAATGCGGCGTGTATGGAACTGCCTGAGAGGATTGGCTGTATTGGGGGCTCCCTAGGGGAGGTGACACGAGATGGGGTACTCCTGGGCCGCTGGCGCCATGGTGGAGCTATCCGTTGGACAGAAAGTGATCGCGGGACACAATCAGCTGAAGGCTGCTTCAGGGGTTTGGGAGCTGATCTCGAGGCAGTAGCTGAAAACTGGATAGGTGTCCTTGATCGTGGAGGCCGCCAACTTGGGGCTGACATGCCACCCTTGGTTATGACCATGCAGTTGGCATGTTCTTCTGTTGTCATGGACTCTGGGAGGGAGTTAAATGGCTTGGCCACCCTTTGAGGGTGATTTGGAGGCCTTGGTCCATAAGGGTCTCCGTGGAACTCTGCAAGAATGTCCTGTGGAATGTAAGTTTTGCTCCCGGGACTAGGACTCCGTTGAGAACATACATTAGGCGCTTCAGAGGAAGGTTCTATAAAATTGATCACCACTCCGTCCCTGGGCCACTCTTCAAGGTCTTGACGGCTGTACAGTGGGGAAACCGCGGACTCGCCTCCAGGTGCACCTTCCTCCGTTAAAAACACTCGATAACCCGAGTCTTGAGTTGCTTTGTCATGTGGCTCTCCCGCTTGTCCTGTGGGTACTCTAGAAAAGCACGAAAGAACACGGATATTGTAACAAAATGGTACATTTTCTTACGCTGATCCCAAAAACTTTCCATCACATCCAACAATAATTCATGCGCATCATGGGAACCCTGTTATATCATTATTTTCGTTATTATTGTTATTATTTTAATAATATTAGAACATAACTGCCAATTTTTCGCGCGCTTTTTGTATGGCGTGAGCGTGCATCTATAACTCGATAGACGCACGCCTGTGCGTCTATTAAACCGTGTGCTCGCGTTCAACTAATAAAAACGCTCAGAATGGTTTAGGAGAATTTTGTATGTTATCAGCTTTCGTTTATTTTTTCTTATAAACACTGCTTAATTAAAGTGACAGAGGCGATGTTCTAAAAGAAATGGTCCATACTTTAGTTGTGCGTCTATCGCGTTATGGATGCACTTGGGAAGTTGGTAGAGCACTCGAGAAGCTCTACTCTAACTCTTCTCTCCTGCTCTCCCAACTTCTCGCGTGCATCCATAACTCGATAGACGCATGCTAAGCATGGAACATTTCTTAACCCTTTAAGCCCCAAACACGACAAATGGCGTGATGGTAAATTCTCCCGACTTAGCTCCATTCTTTCTATATCAGCAGTTTGGGAGAATTTGGCATTTAAACTTCAGCAGCTTATTCTACTTGATCAATTCCTTATTTCTCATTACCTGTTATATAACTTTGTTTGAGTTTTGTAAGGAGAAGTTAGGTGTTAATAAGTTGCCTGGGGCTGAAAGGGTTAAGTAGCAGTACTAGTACTAGTAGTAACAGCAGTGGTTTTAGTTGGAGTAGTAGTCGGATAAACTCTCTTTGTATAAGTACCTGATAGGTTGTTTATCAACACCTTCCTCTCTCCCCACAGGAGAGGCGCGTCCGTAGTTGGTCCCACTTTGCTCCACATCACTTAGACTACTAAGGGTGGTATGACGCCGACGGGCCAATAAGCAATCATCATCACCCTCTCGGTGTGAATGGCGGCGGGTAGACTGGCCAGTGTGTGACATGCGTGAGTACTGACGCTGGAAATACTCGTGTGCCTTGTCAGGACTGCTGGGGGTGGGTGCTGGTACCCGTAGGGGGAGGGGGGAGAACCTACGAGTAAAGGGGCGTCAGGAGGATCCAGTTAGACTTCTTGTTATAGAAAGTAACTTACAGTTCAGTGCGTATATACCACACAACATAAAAGTACGCAAGTAAATCTGAAAAGCTAGCTGGAAACAAGAAAGTAACTTCAAAAATGGTTAATGAGTATTGGATGAAAATACTTAAAACTGCCGTGACACAGTACCTTATTATAGAAAACTAAAGCTCGTGAAGTTAACGCGAACTTCAAAAACTCGCGTTAAGTTAAGTCGGTTAGTCTTTACGAACATTAATTTCCGCGACTTTTATTTCTATTAATGTAACCCTAAATTCTGAATACTGTGAATAATCCTCGAAGTTGCCAGATTTTTTTTCTAACCCCTACACTTAGGAAGAATTTTAAGGTTCTCAAGCAATCGCCAATCTGGCTTAAAATGTAAAGATTTGTTGTATTCAGGGCTTTTTATATTCACTGTTAGAATAATATATGTTCCTGTTGTCACCACAAACTGCGTTGAGTTAATCGCGTTCATTTTTCTTCGTTTTGAAGTTTTCCCTTCTTTGGCGATAATTTCCTTCATTCTGAGGTTGTTTCCTCTTCAATTCACGTATATTTAGGTCGCGTTTGTTTCAAACACCTTAATTAACACATTATAAACACCTTGAATAAACACAAACACACCTTAACACGAGTATAAATAAGGTGTACATAGTTCGACATGTTCCTACCTCAGTGCTGACGTCAAATGGTAACCATAGGGTGGCTCATAGGTATACTCCTCCTCAAAGAGAGAGTCCCGCCCACTATGTACATTGACATACATGGAGCTGTGTGACCGAGTGGTCCTGTGCGATTGTCCCTGACCAGCAGTTCCAGCTTCACTAGGTGGAGTAGCCACAGGACTGGGCGTGGCTGGAACAAGATTGACAGGTTCCATCGATGCGTTCAGGTGATAGTTCGGTATGGAGCGCACACAGTGATGATCCTTGACTTTAGGTAAGTCTTCAGTAGGGATGCCCACGGCAGATATGGGAAGAAGTGACCTGCCATGTCTCAGAGCCAGTTTGCCATCTGCTTCCTTCAGGAGATTTCTTATGTTGTCTTCAGTTTTGACATTGTTTAGCTGTTTCGTGGTGCTTTTATCTGGCTCTTCAGCTTGGCTGTCCAGGTCCATCTCATCCTCCTCAGGAGTTGTAAATCGTGATTTGATATCAACATCAAGGAGCCTACGTGAGCTTTCCTCTTTGGCGCTTTCCTCGAGTGACTTCAGTGCTGTCTCGTTTGCTGACGCTATAAGATCAGCTTGTTTTTTCTTGTCCTTCGACTTGTTTTGCTGAGTTTTATCGGCAGTTCTATGCTCCGCAATACTTTCCCTGTTGAAACAATTATTAGGATTCAAAAGTTTTCTTAGCGGTCACAGAAAAGTGTATGTAGTTCTGTTTCAGTTCTGTGACCTGCGAATGATGTAAAGCTGCATTCCTGATCACCAGGTTATACTCAGACACTGTGCTGTATGTAGGTTACATCTGCCTGGGAGTATTCCAGGCAATATATAATTGTAGCTACATGGGTCAATACAATAGTGTTCCAGGGTGTATACTGTACGTGTTGGCCCTATCTGAGAGTGTTCCTGCTATACCGAGAGAGTTCAACTGACGAGGTATATTAGAATTTGCAGTAGAAGAGATGACTTCATATACAGACACCGACGTCTTCAACGCTACAACAGCACGGATACAAATTTCAACAATTCATCAGGTCGTTTTAGTAACGAATTCTGCAGAAATCGCTCAGATAAGTAAGAGAACTTTGGAAGACGGTTAACAGAACTACAACGGTCTTCAGTTTATCTGCAAGTCAGGGCGGTAGATAGACTCCAAATTTAAGGAGAGGGGCATTTGTACTCCCTGCCCGACGCTAGCTAATGCCCTACTACATGTCACTGCGTTAAAAAAACTACTCTCTAATCAACTTCCGGTACGAAATTTAGGAGGGTGGGGGAGCATTTGCCCTCCCTGCCTGACGCTAGCTATGGCCCCAACAAGCTGTTTTGTGTGTCACGACAATAACTGACAACAAAGCTCTTTTCTGTGTCACCACAAAAACAGACAACAAAACAGCTTTTCTGTGTCTCCAAAATAACAGACGAAAAATCTGATTTGTGAGTCAACACAATAACAGACGACAGCTCTAGCTGCTTTGTGAGTCAACTTAATAACAGACGGCAAAGGTACTTTGTGACTGAACATAATAACTGACGACGGAATTGCTCTGTGAGTCAACACAATAGCAGACGATGGAATTTCTTTGTGAGTGAGCATAATTACAGAGGACAGAGCTGCTCCTGTGAGTTAGCCCAATAACAGACCACAACCGACAAGCCTGACGCTAACTACGGTCCTGCAATTTCTTATCTCCTTTTAAATTGTATTTATATTTCAGATGTGTACGTAACTACATGTGTGCTTATATTCTTGTTTCACTGTGTACTATCTCATTTGCTGCGCGCGCTTATAATTGTTGTTTTTTGTTTGTCAATATGTTTTCTATTTTTGCGTGATTTAAAAATCGCTGTATTGTATTTTGGTGTTTATAGACGCAAAGTTCATATAGAGTGTTTGCAATTCTATTTTCTTTGCCTATATACTAACGTTTGTTCAGTAACTGTGGTCACATAATGGGTGGCTCCTCTTAAAATGATCAGTCTGATGATAGTCTTGGATTTAATGGAGCCGAAACCAATTGTAGAATTGCACACATTTTAGGTATCCTACTGATGATCAGTTGCTTATCTGCGTTTTTATTTTGTTTCAGCAATGTTCACCATGGTTGTCTACACAGTTTTAGTATCCATCTATAAAATCGAGTAGCTCACTTGCAAGGGTGCAGCTGTTTAAGACTCTAGTGATCTAGGGAGAGTTATAAGCTAGGCTATCATTTTCTTTATGCCTCTGGGTAGCTCACCTCGGCTGAAGCTGCTGTAGAATTCCAGCCAATACTGGTCGAGGGAGGTCAGCAAAATCTTCAAGTCTATGAGAAAATTTCATTGGAAATAAATTAAGTAACATGAGAACCAACAGATATAGAAAATTTGTGCCAACAATGGCAGAAATAATTGAACAATTAGAAGTTAGCGTGTAGGTCAGTTGGCCCTAGTACTAAAGCACCGCTGCTTTAGCGACACATGTTTCGTACGGGCTGTCATCCAGGAACTTCATTTCTTTGAAAAATTGGAGATGATCAAAAATGCTTTGCATGAGCGTGAAACTTTCAAAAGTCTTTGAAAACGTTCGAAAATCTCCGTTCAGAAATTGTCTTCAGAAAATCATATTTGCTAAATAATCAGAAGTCTTCAGGAAATCTTCAAAACACTTCAGACGTTTTTGGAAAAACCTTCAGAAAGTGTTCAAATATGGGGAACTTTGAATTTCAATGAAAATCTTTAGAACAGATCGGAAGTTTTGAACAAGTTTGATAATTTTGCAGCTGTGGTGTCAACAAGAAACACCGCTTAAGTTCTCAAAGAATTAATAGAAAATGCCACTAATATTTGATGGACTGAAAAAACTGCTTGTGCAAAGCCCTGAACTCGTTGTATTGGGCCATTCTCATCGTGTTTATCAATTCTTCTTGAATGGTGGTGTTTACTATACAAACTATTTATAACTTGCTCTCAGTATTCCAGATCTGGTTCCATCCAAATACTTACTTCCAAATAATTGTGGGCTTCTGGACTATTAACTTAATAGGTGTCAAAGTGAATTTGAACCAAAGCTGCAAACCTGCTAACCTTCCCCCTATTGGGGCATCACTTACCCGTACTTGGCTAAGTCAAGATGCTCAACATGAACATAATTTTTCTGGGGGGTCCTGCCAGGTGAATACGGCTGGCCACCAGTTGGTGTTTTACTACTCTTCACCTTTCTCTACAGAGCAAAAAAAAACAAAAAAACAATTCAATGCCAACACTGTTAAGAAAGTAAATTAACGATAATTAATTTCAGTAAATAAATTTAGCAATACATAATAAAATTTGTTTAGGTATCTTTCTAAAACTAGTGATGTTCAACATAGGTACTAGCTAATTTGTTCAAAACTGACAGGAGCAAAGGCCAGCAGCTAATTTTTTTGCTGAAAGCAAAAATTTGCCCTAGAACAAGTGGCAACTTAAATATCTTAAAGCAGCTTAAACCAAGGACATAGATCTACTGATGATGAGACTTCTTCCTCTCAT
The DNA here is from genome assembly GCA_025403585.1 of Parazoanthus swiftii. Classification (NCBI taxonomy): domain Eukaryota; kingdom Metazoa; phylum Cnidaria; class Anthozoa; order Zoantharia; family Parazoanthidae; genus Parazoanthus; species Parazoanthus swiftii. Next base: position 12,820 of record JAOBYE010162221.1, read on the forward strand.
ATTTCTTTCCCCTGCAGTTTTCTACATCTGGCAGTAAGCAACACTTTTGGCACACAACCTTGGTAATAAAACTTGTAACTAGTAAATACCATTTCTGACTGAGAACCTAATTTGCAAAATCTTCTGGCTGAGCATGCAAACCATGGATGCTCGGATTGATTCTTCTAAATGTGACATCTGCCTCTACATTAGCTGGTATAGTGCAACTGTTTTGTAAAAAAAAGCATTTATGAAGTTGTTTAGATATTTTTTCAAAATCTTGAGTCATGTATTATTTAATAATTACTTTTATTAATTAAAGCTTAATGAATTTGAAGCAAGGTTATTAAATGTGATGTTTTGAGTTACATTTTATCATGATACTTATTTTGTACATGAATACAATTATATTTCCCTCAGTACTAGTCTGCAAAGTAGTAAGCACAAATGAGCCAGCTTGCATGTTACCTCTGTCAGTACTGAAAGTTACAATTTAAATAATATTGCTACCAGTATTTGAAACTGGCCAGCTAGATCCAACAAAAAATAGGGATGCCTCTTTTTTGATGAATGGTTCTTTGATTGACCCACCAGCCAGTAACCAAGAAGTTCAGAACTATAGTCACTGACTTTTAATTACTTACAGGTCTGTTTAGCTCCATAGCTGAGGGTACCATTGTTTCAGTCAAATCTTTTGGTAGAACTTTATTCATCTGTCCTACAACACTATCAGATCTAAGAACAACCAAGTCATAAACAAAATTGTGTTAAAGGATATACAAATTACTAAATCTAATGCATGTTACATAATATATGTAGAAGCTATTTTTAATGTATATAAAACTTATTAAGGAAAAAAAACTGAAGTATATCTATCTCCCAAACACCACATGTGTAATTACCACCCAAGGGCTGCGGAGCTCAGGGGGGGGCAACAGGGGCAATTACCCCCCACTTTTTCAAAAAAAACAAAGAGTTACTGAGAAAAAGTGTTTTTTGGCCCCCTTTTTGAGTCACTAGTATGCCCCCCTACTCTCAAAGTAGCTCTGCGGCCTATGTCACCCCCTTTCTCTCACCACTGTGGCCAACACACATGCTGATGCACACATATAGTAATACACCTCATTTTTCTAAGAAATAAGCTTTATAAGGAGATGTCAATATAGGTTGATCGATGTTAAGATGACACCAATTCCAGCCTGGTTAACTTACTTGCTACTGGACACCCTTTTTCTTCTTTTCTTTTTCTGAAACAAACAACAAAGCATGACATCATGCTGGTTAACTTTTAAAACAAGGTATCACACATTGCAAGTGACTTTTGCTAGTCTCATTGTGTATATTTATATATATACATTACAACCAAATAATGTACCTTTAATTAGTGCACCTGAAGATAGCAGTCAAGATAGGATAACATTTGATATACAGTATACATACTATAAACCATATTCCTTATTTGATGGACACCAAACAAAGTATACTGCCATTTGATATAAACACACTATAAATGATACCTAAGTTGATGGACACCAA
>JAOBYE010162332.1:7159-18219 GCA_025403585.1 Parazoanthus swiftii
AGACTACACTTTTTTCTTACAGGAATAACTTTATAAGAACAACGAGGTTCAGATTGGCCAATATTTTTATTTTTAATATTTTTATTTTTAATTGTTCTTAAAAGAACAATTTAAGAACCAGCTGAGGCTCGGGTTTGATAGCTGCATTTCAAATCCTGAGATAATCACTAAAAATCGTCTCGGGAAAATGTCTCAGCGAATCCATGATAAATCCACGGGAGATGATTGATGAAAAAACTAACACCCGCCAAACAGTTCGTATTGCAATATCCTAGACTTTTCGATTTAAACCACTTATAGCAATAAGAACAGTTTTTAAAGAACAATTTGAGGCTCAAATCGCCCAAAAATAAGAACATATAAAAAAGCATGTAATCATGGGAAAAAATGGGGTTGGAACGGCTGGATAGTTAAACAATCATTGTATTCTAAAGTATCTTCTATTTCTCAGGTTCCGATTATGTAAATAGATAATGTTCCCTACATATTTTTGTTTCGTGCGTCATTTCCATTGATGCACAACGAGAGATTTGCATGGCGCACAAGACTATAAAAGTGGAATCTGCGAAAAAGTATCTCTGAGAAGTATCGACATATCAAGTTGTTCTAACATATAAACTGCATATGTTTTGAATTTAAGACAGATAATTAAAATTTGTAAAGAAGAAGATGTTGACATTTTTGACAAATATGTCTTGATAAACTTAGAGGCGACCAAAGGCACCTGTTCTTACGAAGTGCTTCAAAAGTAATGCAACGGAGCTTCGTTGTTAAAGCTTTTTAACTGCTTACTGATTTGTTGTTTCCAAATATTAAGGAGGAAGAGATAAAAGTTTGCTGTTGGTTTTCTTGCAAGCTTTTGAACTCATGATGGATTTCGAGCGAAATTCGACCGTCTATTCATTGAATAAATGGTAACGTAAACAATTTCATTATAGATTACTAAAATATTTATTAGGACTGAGAGTTAACATCATTATTTATTCATAACTTCGCCGCTGAGCTGGGGGGTGGGGAGTGAACTTTTATAGGAAAACCGTACTCTTTTTATGGTGCTTTGGTGTTTGCAGGTTGGAATCAATTCTAAAACACGGTCGTGTACATGATTAGAATTTCTGCGTAAGTCAATAAATAGTGCGTTTCTTTTTGTAAAAGGAAACAGCAATGCAGCCACAAGTCAAGGCGTCGCTTCAGTACCTCTACCTCCTCCCCCCATCCCCCTCCCCCATACACCCTTATTGCCAGTTTTTGCCCACTTAGTTACAAGTCAAACAGAAAATAACAGGCAAAGCAGCGAGAATTAAGAATACTTCTTGTAGCTGCGTCAAGATGAATCTTTTTGCAAACTGTCTTCTAAGAGCAGTCGCAGTTGGTACTTACAGTATTCTCGGAGCAGTTTTGTTCGTTCACATTGAAAACAAAGCCTTCGAGACACCTTCCAATTCCAGCGAAATGGTAAATGAAACAGAAGATGCTCTGAACAAATTGAGAAGCAACTACACCTGTCGCTTACATAATATTTCAGTGGAGGAGCTAAAATCCTTAGCTAAAGCTGTTTTCGACCTCACGGCTACTCCACAACAGAAATGGACCTTTGACATGGGGTTGCAAGTCGTATTTGAGACTTTGACAACTATCGGTAAGTAATGCGTCTTGACGTTTCGTGTTTTGGTCATGTAGCTGATCCGGGATGTTATTTATAGGAAATATAAATAGTTTTAGTTTGAAAAGAAGACACCTTAAATTGTTTTAGGAAGTAATTTTGGTAACTTATAATTCCAGACTATGGGGAAAAATTGTTGCTACAGAATGGAGCTTCTGTATCCCTGGTGACTGGTATATAAAATCGCTAAACATTCCGGCTGATACAGTGGAATCCCCGTATAACGATGTGCCAAGGGACCGCAAGAATTATTTGATATATCGGGGCTACGTTATAAACGGAACCTTGATATAATGAAGTTACCAAAATAATACCAAAAGATTCGTAGCAAAGGACAGCGAAAAAGCTAACCCTGTAGGTCAACTGTATTGCATTAATTATGTGGTTTACACAGAACCAGAACCGAGCTTGAAAGTATCGCTCAACAGTTCACAGTAAAATCAAGACAGAAACAAAACAATTCTTTCACAAAACAAGAGCGTATCACAACAACGCTTGTTATGCAGGAGTCAATGTTAACTCCGATCCCCACCTGGGGATGAGGTGGGGATTAGAGGGGATTAGAGGGGATTGGGACATAAATCTTGCCCGAGGGGTGGGGCATTAGAGACGTTTAGAAATTCATCCGAATTGAGTCGGGGTGGGGGTTGGGTGGGGATTTGATCCAAGATGGCTGACGGGAGATCTAAACCTTGGAAAGACTGGGTTCAGATTGAGTACAGAGTATTGTTGTACCTGGTTTTGCTATAAGCTGATTGCAGTTGAAATTTGGGTGCAGATTGAGTACATAGAGTTGTTGAATCTGGTTTTGTTAAGTTTACAAACCAGTTGCTATTGCAGTCTGGGTGCAGATTGAATACAAAGTATTATGATTTAATGTGGTTTTGTTAAACTTACAAACTGATTGCAAAAACACTCTAGGTGCAGATTGAGAACTATTGTTGTAACTGGTTTCGTAAACTTTACAAACTGTTTTCAATTAAAATCTGGGTGCTGATTGAGTACATGTAATTTTTGTGCCTGGTTTGGTTAAGTTTACAAACTGATTGCAATTACAAACTTGGTTGTAGATTGTATACAAAGTATTGCTATGATTTTATGTGGTTTTGTTAAACTTTACAAACTGATTGCAAATACAGTCTGGGTGCAGATTGAGTACAGGGTGTTGTTGTATATCTGATTTTTCAAAGTTTACAAACAGATTAAGAAAAGATTTTACTGCATGTTCCCTGGGGGTGGGGCATTGGACGATTTTGGGAGTTGGAAAGTGTCCCCAGGGGTGGGGAATTTGACAGCAGGATTTATCAAATCCCCGCCTCATCCCCAGGTTGGGGGGAGTTTACATTGACTCCTGCGTTAGGCTTCTGTTCTTAAATTAGAAGTTTCAATAAAAGTTACATTCAGTCGCCTGAAGTTGGGAAAACTTCGTTATATCGGGGTACAACTTGTCAACAGGACCCAACATTTGGTTCGTTAAAACGGGGTTTTCGCTATATCGGGGTTCGTTATATCCGGGTTATGTGCCATACAAATTACTGTACTTTTGCCAGGAACAGCGAGTGTACTTCGTTGCAACGGGGACTTGGTTATATCCGGGTTCGTTATACCAGGATTCCACTGTACCTCTAATCCGCCTTCGTAAATGTTTTTACTATGTTTTTGCTCAGATTTAACAATTCGGTAAAGCAATTTGCTAAGTGTTACTTCGTAGGAAAATAATAATCCTACACATTAAGCAAAATCAAATTATAAAATGTTGTGTTCCAGTTGTAAGAATACTACCCGTACAATTCGCTAAGCGCGCACCGGTTTGAATGTTGGTTTAGCCATTCCGAAATACAGTTATACAAGGCAGCCGCTCCCTTGTGTTTTTCGTTGAGGGAACCAAAACACGGAACCTTTAACAATAACAGAGAAAATGCTTTTGTCGGAGTTCAACTTGGCTAAATGCTAACTTGTTTTTTCTTCCATTTTGCTCAATCCAGGTTATGGTAGCAACCCTCCTACCACGGAAATTGGTCGCACTCTCATCATATTTTACGCCCTGGTGGGAATTCCCCTCTATCTTTACTTTCTACAGATTATTGGCGAGATTATAAACAAAGCCATCAACAAAGCGATTTGGTTTGTGGAGAACAAATGTTTCAAAGTCAATGAGCCAAAAAGTGTGGAACTAAAATGCTTGGTTGGTTTTACCGTCAGTCTTGTAACATACGTGTTGTCTATGGCTGCATTCTTCCAATTCAAGTACAAGTGGACCTACTTTGACTCAGTCTATGCGCTGATCATAACTTTTACCACAGTGGGGTTTGGAGATTTCGTTATAAGAAGAAGCGAAAGCATTATTGTAATTTTTGGCCTTTGTCTCGTGTCTGGTTTATTTGATGCTGTATTGTGCTACATGGAGAAAAAAGCGGAGGAAAGAAGGAATAAACAACAGAAGAACTGTTGTTGTTTTGGCAAGAAAACGGAAACTGTGAACGAAGAGAATAATCAAGACTGTACAAATAAACTCTGTTGTTGTTGTTTCTCTTGTTTTCTTATTGTCTTTGCTGCTATTATTGTTCTAGTTGCCCTTGTTCTTGTTCTTGTTGTTAGAACACTCTAAAATACACGCATGAAGTTAACGCAAATATGTGCACTAAAAACTATTTTTGTTTCTGGTACCGGTAGCTCAAAAGGGCAATAACATCTTTTAATTGATTAAAAAAAAATCAATCCTTTAGCAGTACTGGAAAATCGGTCGTTTCTTATCTTTTCAGTTATCATAAGATAGACCACCTATTCCAGATGGTATAACATCTGTTAATACTTAACGTGGAGAGTTGTATTATACGCATCCGATAGCTGATAAAAATCTTTTAAAGAAAAATAAAACCACCGAGATCCTAACTTTTATATGTAGTATTTATTACCAGACAACTGAAATTGAAATTAGAGTAACTGTTGGTTTGCTGCTGCTGCAACAAGTGTAATTAAATTTATTAAATATTGTTATTATTATTATTATTATTATTATTATCAATAAATTTGTTATCATTATTACTATTACTATTGTTATTATTATTATTATTACTATTTTGATTTATTGTGTGATATACACAAAGCCAGAACCCAGCTTGGAAACTAATAATCATCAGCTCACACTAAAATCAAGACTGAAACAAAACAAAAGCGTATCACTGTAGCGGCTGGTTGGGCTTCTGTTCTTAAATTAGAAGAACTCACTTATTTTTTATTGTCTTTGTTCGTTATATTGCGGTAAATATTTGTGTTTGGGACTCGTTCGGGCTCGTTATATCCGAGTTATGTTTTATACAACTGTAATTTTGCCGGACCCAAAGGGATAACTTCGTTAGACCGGAGACACTTTTATTTCGAGGTTCGTTATATCAGAGCTCCACTGTAATTCCAAGCTTTGGAAACTTTTACTACGTAGCAATTAGTTTTCAATACCTTCTTACATGTAAGAACTTTGTGTCCTTCAGTTTTGTTTTCCCCAAAAGTAAAACTACGGAGTACTTATTATCATTATTTTCATAATGTAAATGCTTTTCGAGTCTTTCTTATTTAATAGCATTTTAACAACACTTGTAGTTTGGTTACCTCTTAACCCTAGTTATCAAAACGGAACAAACATTCGATTTTTTGGGGAAAGGGTGAGTAGAGGAATTTCCCAATTAATAACTACAACAGTGGAAAAGAGGAAACGTTACATGCAGCACAAGGTTACAACAACAGAAAGAAAGTTTACCCAAGCTCTTCAAGTAAGTAATTCCTCTACCACAAAAACAAATGATCCATCTCAAACTACGCTAATTTCATACAACTTTTTGTATCTTGGTCCTGTTACGTTTAGATTGAATCTCGAGTGTCAGCTTCCAGCTTTCATCACATGAAAGGGACTAACGTATAAATAAAAAGGGTGGGAAAGTATAAAACCTGTGTATTTGTACCTGTGAATATGCATTCTGTCATTTTGATCACTTAGTTTGTTGAGTAATCTCCGACCGCCACAACATTCTTAATTGCTGTTAAACTTAAAACTTCAAAACCTTGTTTCAATGCGTTTGGAGTAACATTATTGTAACATACATCGTTATAACACTAGACATCTCCAAATCCACGCGGATACCACAAACATTGGCAGTATCGTCGCATTTTTCAGATTAGAATTTAACATAAAGTACTTTACACTGTAGGTGAAGTTGAACGTATTTCACATCTAGTTTCTAGTTTTCCATTACAAGACACAAATATTGACAAAGCACAAAATCGTAATAAACAACGTTACTTTAAAAGAGTGGCAATACTGGAGGTTATGGGAGATAAGAGGAAATGGAGGTAAGGATGGGGTTCAAACAAACTTACACACAAAGACTTTCTATCTTAGTTATTTTTTAGTTCTTGATATTTGAGCTGGAAGTCTCTCCAGATATGTTAATTAACTGTATTATACGTCAACTCTTACCAGACCCAGCTATTGTTGTTTAGTTCTGCAAACAATGGTTTTTCAAAAGAAAACCAGAATCCTTTAACTCATGTTTGATGATATTCATTGTTCAGAACTCAAACTTCAAAAGTTAAGAATGTGACTGCGTAGCAGGACTATAGCTGGGGCAGAAGAGGAACAATAGTAGAACAAGAACTTGAAGAAGTTTCTGCATTGCAATGCTCGTTGCATACTTGTTGTTCTGGAGCTGACCAGTAGCTTGTAGCACACACTGTGAAAGGTTTCTTTCTGCTCAGGTATATATATACTTGAGCTCGTTACAGTCTTAGTTTCAGTATCTGCTTAACACATACAAGTACCTCGAAGCAAATCAACGTACTTAACACCAAAGATCGGCACGCGGAAACATTCAGAAAGGATTGTTCCCTTTCATGACCGTTAACTAAGCATATTCGATTGAGGGCAGCAAACCAAAATACCGCAGCTAGTCTAATAGGAACAAACAGGTCTGAGCATATCACTCCTAGTTTAAAAGGTATCTATCGGTTGCCAACGTATGCCCGCATAGACTTTAAAGTCTTCCTATTTTCTACAAAGTATTCCATGACAGGTGTCCAATCTCCCCATCAAGTCTGACAAAGGAACGCCGATACGTTCGAATACCTTGCTCTGTCAACTGCTCCCTTCGATGTACTCTGTTCTCAACTATAAACACTGTTCCTCTTGGTCAACTCGTCTTCTCTCATGTTGCTCCACAGCTATGGAGCATGTTACCAAAATACAAGAACAAAGTTTCCTATTCAGTTACAGCTCATAGATCTGCATTAAAAGACATACTTACTTAGGAATATTCCATTACGAATTTATTTTAAATTACCTTTTGTAGCAGTTTAAGTGAGCTTATGGCGAGTTCTTAGTTATTTTAGCACTTATTTTACATAATTCTACTAGCAAACATGATCTTTTTTGTTAAGCTTGGCAGCGCACCGTGAGTATAACGAACCTACATTATTATTATTGTTATTATTATTATTGTTGTCGCTATTATTACTATTGTCATTATTATTATTATTATTATTACTGTTATGAAGATGATTAATATTCTTATTCAACTGTTAAACGGCTGCCCTTGACACGGAGAGTTATACATTGACCTGCTTTCTCTTTCAGTTTTACCGTCCCTTTGTATCAGTTTAGCAGTCACTGGACGTGGTCTTGCTTCGAAAACCCGAGTAGTACCTGTGCTATAATACTGCTCAGCAGTTGTTTGTAGGGGCAACAGCCGTTCCGTACTACCCTGCTCAGCCGTTATCGGTTCGCGTTCCTTCCATTGCCATTGTAATTAGTCAGATGTATACCAGCTGGCAACCCAGTAAATGATGTTAATTATCACAAACGAGGTGGGAAACAGAACACGTGACACGTTGTCAACCACTGAGTCCATTGCCTCGATTTCTTTATTGGTGAATGATCGTTGTTTCTGTAACCGAACATTTTTCTTGAAGCCGTTGCGAGGGCTGTTTGTGAATGGCAACAGGGGTGGTTTTCTAGAGCGCAGTCTCGTGTGTTCATTCTCGTCCATCATACACGCAATTTCCTGTTTTTCGGCCGGGTCCTAAAACATTAAACATTTTAAAGAATTGCCCAATGTCTTTTTGAGTGGTATGGTTTCACATGCTGAATTTGATTCGTTAGAAACAAACAATTTGTTTGATTGTTATTAGTAAACGATTCATTAACAAGAGTCAAATTTGAGTCAAATTATGTGGTACATTCTCAAGAGGTGTGGTGTCGTTTACTGAAATTGATTGAACTTTTTGAGTGATATACTGTTGTCTGCTAAACTTGGTAAACAAGCAAACTTTACCTTACCTCGTTGATGGGTGTATGCGTATATATCGTACCTTGTTTAGAGGTATGGTGCTGTTTGCTGAACTTGATATATTACTAACAAACAAACAAACAAATGTACTGTATTGTGCTATGTAATGTGTTGTGTTCTCGCTTGCCGAATTTTAAATGTGTTAATGACAAATAGACTAACAAAACAAGTTGTATTGTACCTTACTGAGCGGTATGGTGTCGCTTGCTGTAGCCGGAATACTGACACGGAAGCCCCTCCTCATCTTCACGTGAAACTCGTACGACACGCAAGCGAATTCAACGAGTGAGGCGAACACGTAGAGAAAGCACACGATAAGAAACCACTCAATTGATTTGACGTAGCTGACCCGTGGGAGAGAGGCACGAGCGCTGTTTGTCAGGGTGGTCATGGTCAGGACCGTGGTAATACCGAGAGCGATGCGAGCGGGGGTGGCCGTGTGCTTGATCCAGAAGGAAATCCAGCTGAGCATGACAATGAGGTATGCGGGGATGTACGTCTGGATCAGGAAAAAACCAATGCTGCGTTCAAAGTTGAACATCACAGCAAGTCTGGAGTAGGACCCTGTCAGATTCAAGGACGGAAACTAACTTCAGATAACGTCTATCACAGTATTGAAAACTTTTTACTGACGTAAGTTTGCCAGCTTCTTTTAACTTCTTATACACGACAACTGGGGTTGATCCAGTATTTTAGCATGGGAGAGCTTACGAATCATTTGATATGCTTTGAGTGTTAAATTTTTTACAAACACGTTACTGCTTTCGTCCAACTTTCACATTGTTTTTCACATTTTTACGAATATTTAATGTTATTATTTTGGTAATGTTACTCTATTAATGTGATGGTGAAGATCATCATCATTCTTTTCATTACCACTAATATTTTCTATCAGAAGTAAAGTGGGAATATTCACGCGAGTTGTTGTAGTGATCAGTCATGATGGTGATTACTATTGTCATTCTTCCCGTTGATGTTTTTCTTGTAAAGTGTTACTGTGGCTATTGCTTGTTGTAGTTAAATGCTGTTTGTGTTTTTGTTGCTGTTGTTGTTACTATTGCTGCTGTTGTTACTGCTGTCGCTGTTGCTGCTGCTGATACTGCTGTTGCTGTTGCTTCTATTGCTTTTCTTTTGCTGTTACTGCTGTTACTGCTGTTACTGCTGTTGCTGTTACTGATGTTGCTGTTACTGTTGTTGCTGTTACTGCTGTTGTTGTTGCTGCTGTTACTGCTGTTGCTGTTACTGCTGTTGCTGTTACTGCTGACATCCTCTGTGCACTTGATAAAGGGAAATATGTGATATTACTCCTTTTAGACCTCAAGGCTGCTTTTGACAATGGGAATCATTCCATGCTGATTACAAGACTTTCAACTCGCTTTGGCATTGGTGGAAAAACCCTAGCGTGGTTTAAATCCTACTTATCTTCCAGATCACAGTTCGTCCGCATTGATGATTCAACCTCCAAAAGTTATGATCTTTTGTGTGGCGTCCCGCAGGGCTCTACTTTGGGTCCTCTTCTCTATTCCCTTTACACTGCCCCACTTGCGGATATTGCTAGACGGCATAACCTTGATTTCCACTTCTATGCTGACGATTCGCAGCTCTATGTGGTTTTTGATCCATCATGTGCCTGGGACACTGAAACAGCTAAGTGTAAGATCGAAGCTTGCGTCCTGGAGATGTACTCTTGGTTACTTAGTAACAAACTGATGCTCAGTAAGGACAAAACTAAACTCGCTATCATCAGTTCTATGTTTCGCTCTCGTCCAGCCATCAACTCGGTTTTCGTCTCTGATGAACTCATACATCCGTCTTCTCATGTCAGTAACCTTGGCGTACTATTCGATGAAGGGTTTTCATTTGATAAACAAATCTCATCTACGTGTAAAGTGGCCTACTACCATCTGAGAAATATAGCACACATAAGGAGATACCTGGATGATTCCTTCTTGAAGACAGTGGTTCATGCTCTTGTTATGTCCCGTCTAGACTATTACAACTCTGTTCTTTATGGTCTACCATCCTACCAAATCACAAGACTTCAGAACGTTCAAAACGCGGCCGCGCGTCTTACTATGAAAATACACAAATTTGATCATATTACGCCAACCCTGATTTCTCTCCACTGGTTACCTATTGAAGCCAGAATAAGTTTTAAAATTCTGCTTTTAATCTATAAGATCCTCAACGGTCTTGCTCCGGGCTATCTGTCTGACTTAATATCGGCCTACAAACCCTCTCGTGCTCTACGCTCGGCACACTTGTAAGAACTTGCTGGCTGTCCCGAGGACAAAATTAAAAACTTTTGGCGATCGATGTTTCTCGGTTGCCTCTCCTATTTTATGGAACGGTCTTCCTCCGTCAATTAAACTCAGTCCTTCTGTTCCAGTTTTTAAAAAAAAGGCTGAAAACCCATTTTTTAAAAAGTATTTTAATATTTGATTTTGTCTTGTTTCTATATTATTTTATTCTTGCATTGTTAGGCGCTTTTGAACTTTATGATAAAAAGCGCTATATAAATTTCTTTTTATTATTTATTACTGCTGTTGCTGTTACTGCTGTTGCTGTTACTGCTGTTGATGTTGCTGATGTTACTGCTGTTGATGCTGCTGTTTCTGGTTTTTTTTGCTGTTACTGCTGTTGCTGTCGCTGCTGATGTTGCTGTTAAATGATGTTGATCGTTTTATTGTTCAGTTGCCGTCGTTGTTGTTACTTACCGGAAGTGAAGTTGGAAAACTCGTGGGAGGTACTGTGGTGAGTCAGGATGAACTGGGGTATCTCCAGCTGGTCGGGCACGATCACCTTACCGTTGTCTTCCTTCCATTTGAACATCAACTCTTTAGCCTCGTAGCTAACTGATGAAAGAACACGAGTAAATATTCTTCCTTGTACTGCATTAGGCAATAAAGCAATGAATATCAAAAGTGTTTATTGTCACTGATAGGAATTGCAAGAAGCCGACTTACAACTCTCGAACTGCAGTTTACAAATTTGCTTGTCCATAGGATAGTGCAGCAGCCTCATGGAGCACGATGCCGTCATGGACAACCTGAGACGGAAAT
>JAOBYE010162443.1:0-18218 GCA_025403585.1 Parazoanthus swiftii
TTAAAAAGTTAATTACGTCAAACGTCATGAAAGGTCAAGTACAAGGTCTACAAGGTCTAAAAGTGGTATGATTACACGTGTCGCGAGGCGGGCGAAAAAGGTACGGGAGGCGGGAGAATAGGGTACGGGAAGCGGGAGGTACTGACCCCTCTGTCCCGCCCCCACGCTATAGGCCCCCTTGGTTAAAAGCTCGTATACACCCCCTCGGTTGTCAGCCCCATCGATTGAACGCTGCCTTTGTGTTATGCCTTCTTGGTTGTTAGTTCGTTTGTTTAAAACCCCTCTTTTTTATAAAAGTCCGGTTGTAAGTCCTAAAGCTGACAGAAACTTATGGACAAATTTAATCATTCCAGGAAATGGCCTAAACGACTTGTTGCTAATAAAGCAAAATTCGAAAAGAAACGCGAGAAAACGCAGAATTGACTATATCCTAATGGTAAAAACTGAAGGCTTCAAACGTAGCTTTATCAACCGCTGTCTTTTTAACTATATTTAATATTCTTAAAATGTAATCATCAATATTTTATGTATAGTAGTTTGTTTTTGACCTCTTCAGTTATAAGCATTCGCGCTTGTGAGCACTTTGGGGTTTTTTTATCAGCTACTTTTAGTTTAAGGCCCTATCGGCTGTATTTACAAGCCAAACGCACATTTTAAAATCAACAGAGCGATTTCTAAAAAGAAAGCATTGTAAGCTAAACTCAGGTCAGGTGTTGCGGAAATGGATAACTTAATAAGGACTGAAACTTTCCTTTACCAGCAAAATAAACAAGTCATGTTAAAAACCAAGACCACCAGGAACATCGCAATAAGGAAAGTTCCATAAAATAGTTTTGTCGATCTTACAGTTTGTTTTTAAAAGAAGTTTTGTTGCCTCTCCCTACGTTTCTTTTTCTTTCTTAGCGTTGACATTACTGATGCAGCCCAAAGCGAGTGTACTTTTTAGAATACCAATATAATGAAGAAGTATTGGATAAATCTTAGCATGTTTAGTGTAGACGTGTGAAATAAAATCTATTTGTCGAGAAATGACGATTGCTTCTATTTGTCTTCAGATATTTGCAGTCTATTAATCTGTCGTATTTAACTGACAGGACCCAAAAACCGCATCCAAGAAAAGAATTTTGTGTTATAACGTAACGAAACATAGCTAGTAAATATCGGTAATAGTTAACTGTTAGGAAATTGTAATAAAACAATGGGGCTTAAGAAAGAATAATGGGATTGGTGAGTCATCAAGCTTGACTTCGTAGACGTGTTACTCACAAGAACGTTAACGATGTTAATCCTGTAAGTGCGCCCTTTTCGAGGTAAGTAAGTAGGTTTCCGTCTAGCCACCTAAAAAAGGAGTGTGTTTTACAAGCAACTCATAAAAGCATGAGTGCAATCACAACTGGTGTTCGTTAAATGTTCATATTGGGTTGACTACTATAAAATGAGTTTCGAAATATCTATGACAACACGAAAAACTGCGGAAAATGGGTCTTCAAAGACTTCCGGGATTGAGGCAGGGGTAAACCTGAAAAATCTATTTTCTACAAAAAGGCGCTCGTTTGAACAGATAATGACATCCTAAAGTATGTAGATTCCGATGAAGGTCAAAAATATGTTAATTGGTTGGTCCTGTGTCAACATGGAAACCAAATGGGGTCTCAAATCTTGCTTTTGGGTGGGTGTCCTTTGAGAAAAGATAAGCCCTGCAGATTGAACAAAAATTGGGGACATGGCCCGAGGTGAGTTCCCATTAGGTTGAACTATGGAATGAGCAGAGGAAATTTTTCAGTCTCAACATTTGCAGAGAAAATAATTTTGAATATTAAATTCCAAGAAATGGACTATTTCTACCAAAAGTGCCCAGATTATTTTGCTATGAATGGCCATACAACTCACTGTGTCTGACTTGGGTTTGTTACACACATTACGTTCCCAGCTAATATTCGAGTTGGAATATGTTGGGCAATTTGAAATTCTGAGCCAGTAATAATTTTCTTAAGTGTTCCTTTTCAGGCAAAAAAAAATATTTCATCAGTATATAGCGTATTGAAAAAGTTAAAACTTGCCAGTTTTGGCATCCAATCAGTAAATATCACTGCAGTAATAAATGCAACCTATGGAACTGTACAGCCGTGCAAGAAAACACGATAAAGTGCTGCTGTGCACAAAGCTAAGAGGGCAAAAAGTTCATTCAATATTTGTTTTCTTTCAAAACAGCACAAGAGAAAATGTCAAAATTTACCTGAAAAATTGGTTCTGTTAAACACCTTATTTCAAAACTCTTGCTTAAACTAGAGCGATAGCACTTCAAAACAAATCTTCTCCTTTCGAAGTATTAAGTTTGTTTTGAGGAACGTCTCAAAGACGGGCTGAACAGGCACTTTTTGTGAGGCAACATCAACACAACTACCATCTTGCATAAATTTGACCCCATTGCATGATGGCAAAATCATGATTTGTTTGCGCGGGAAAGCCCTACCCCAAACATTTTGATGTTTTTATATAAGTCTCGAGGCAGGACTGCAATCTCCCAAGATATGAAGTCGGATCCTTTTAACATTCATAAAACTTCTAAAAAATGAAGAATACAGCCAACTGAGAACTTATATAAATGCTCTGGAGCCCCCTTGTCCATGAATGCCAGAACTGTTGGAAGCCTGTCAGACGATTCCAACGTTTTCTGTCATATTCACAGTGCCAGTAAGCAGCTTTTTAAAATTGGCAAAGATTAAGCCCTCTCGGTCAATTATGTTGAGCTCCAGCACCCGCAAATGGTCAAAAATATAGTAAAAGTGTGGTTGGCCTAGTCGGTTAGATCTGTGACTGCCAATCCAAGGTCCCGGGTTCAATCCCCGGCCTTGCCGAGGGTTGAATTATTTCGGGACTTTCTATCGCCACACCGTCCGCGGACAGGGACGTTAAGCCGTTGGTCTAGTCTCTCGACTTTCTATTGGGGGACTTAAAAGATCCCACACACTTCTCGAAAAGAGTAGGGTTTCGACCCGGTGTTGTGGTCTGTAACCTATGAAGATTGTGCTCCGAGGTCAAGCATGGACCGTATAGCAGCTGCTTGTAGCGCCTGTGTATGCTTTCGGTTCGATCTCGTGAGCTGCAAGTGCTGAAAAGCCCCGCGGGGGAGCACTTGAATAACATAACATAACATAACATAACATAGCAAAACATGTGTTCACAATCAAATTACAATTCTGCAAAAACTTTTGGCATTTTGTCAAATGGCACAAATTTAAGATTGAAAAAATTGAGAGGGGGATCAGATTGACCCCCTAAAGTTTTCTAGGGTTAAAAGTGTACTTCTGATTATTGATTGTTAAAAAGTTGGAATAAACTTAGCAACCATGGTACAGTGCTGTTTCAGTTTGGAAATGTAATTGTGGCAAACCTGTAAGTGAAAATTGGTTATATTTCTCTTTGACATACAGTCTGTTGTGTTAAATGAAGTCTTGACTATAATTCGTTTTATAACGTAACGTAATAGTAAAAAGATGGCAAGGGTTAGTACTCCGGAACTTGCAAGCATTAAGAGTCATAGATCTAGGAAATAATGCAACTTGCTTCACTTACAGTTGATCTAAGTTTGGTAATCCTGTAAAGGTGCCGCTGAGAAGTGCTCTTATCAAGTTGTAACTAAGATCTCTACAAAGACAAAGTTTTTCTGTAACAAGCAACTCAGAAACATATGTATGTAATCATACAACAACTTACTCCGAATTGATGAAGAATTGTTGGACTTATCATAGCTAGCGTAGTGTAGTTCTGTTTCAATCTATAAACTGCATTTATGCAATTCTGTAATCTGTAGTCTGTTGATCAGTTATTTTAGTTTCCCAGCCACTAATTTTAACAAAAATTATTCCGAAAAAGAAAAAAAATGTAAGTTTGAAACTTCGTTCCCTTTCATTAAAAGTCCTGCGTAATTAACCTTCTTAGCAATAAAGAGTTTCCTTTAGCCATAGTTAATAGAGCGAAATGGTTATAAAACTCGGCCAGTCTGTTTGTTATAGGTTTTTGTTCTCTGTCGCTTTTGTTCGTTGGCCTTGACGGTGCATAAAACACAAAATGCATATGAACAACTAGCCAGTACAATATTTGGACTCACACACTGAACAAAGCGATGTGCACTGTCACGGTTCGTTCAACCTAAGACAGAACAGCTCTGTACACTCCATATATACTCCATGCGAAAATGCCATAGATGCACCCTCATTTAAAACCTCTAACAAACACTGCTAATACTAACACTAATAACTAATAATGTTAATGCTAATAACAAAATAATGTTAACCTGACCCCAACCTTTGCAAGATTTGAAGATGTGTAAATATTTTTACTAATAGGACTGGTTTTAAGCGAGGGTGCATCCATGGCATTTCCGCATGGAGAATATACCGTACAATCCTTTTGAAGTGTGTTGAGCTTCACAACCAGTTAGTTCTATCAACTATGCTTTAGCAAAGTGAATTACATGTTACAAAACGTTCCAAATGGCGCAAACAAAATGTTTTTATTATTTTTGTTGTTGTTGTTGTTTATTTGTTTGTTCTTTATTTAGCTATGAATGACGGAAGCCCAAAACGGAGATCCAGACCAGACTAGAATTCATTTTGTAACATAACGTGGCGATAAATGAAAAAAAAGAAACACAAATATTAATGGCTGGAATATTCGTAGACGTGTTGCTTACAGTTCCTCTAACGAGTTCAATCCTGTGAATGCTCCTATGGCGATGGTTGATATGCAGTTCTCTAATAGATCCCTTTCAAACAAACGGATGTGATTTTACAAGTGGCTGTTTATTATATGTGTATAATGACACAACCGTTGTTGTCCGTCATGATCAAATGTTCTATTGGGTTAGCTGCATAGAGTAAATGTAGGTATATTTATCAACACGAAATACCACGGGAAATGAGCAGTAAGTACTAACCGACATTAAGAACAAATGCGAGGCTCGGACGAAGGCAGGATTCGATCAATACATTTTTTTTAAAAAATATGCAAGTGCGTTGGTAGCAATATACGTACTTGATGCAAGGGGTTCGACTTGAACCAACCCTTGATCGCTACAGAAAGGAATCTAGATAAAATCTCTTTTATATGAGTTACTTGTGTATATAAATATAGAATATACATTATAGAAAACGAGCCCGCCTGCTATGTTAAGTTGTATAAGCACGCGTGAATAAGGCCTAAGGGTTGTCTAGGAACAAGAGCCGTAGGCGAATGTTTCTAGGCACTACTTGAGTGAACCTAAAAAGTGCTTATATAGCTGAACATAGCACGCTGGCGAGTTTTCTACTTCTTTTACAAAATAAGCCAAATAAACAAACGCTCGGAAAAGCAAGCAAACGTTTTTCCATGTACTTATCAGAACCACAATTAGCAACAATTAAAATCGTTTTTTTTTATGTCATCCGTACTGCACGCATATGCAATGGATGACATATTGCGTTGGGCAGATTTTGTCACTCGCTCACTCACTCACTCACTCACTCACTCCGCTGTTAGTTCAGAATTTTCTGTGTTTAAGAATCAGCTTCTGCTGTAAAAAAAGACTCACAATACAAACAGTAAATCGAATTTGATACTTGATGCGTAGATGTTAATGTAACAGATGCTCCATTAATGTGTGCGAACCACGACGTATGCTGTGAGCAAGGAAAGGAAGCGAAGTAGAAGATCGCCAGAGCCTTCAAGCCAAAATAGTGGCTGAGAATTACATAAATACTGAGAGATCGTTTTGATCAATTCTTGCACATTGCAACATTATTTTGAATTCTTAAAGTAGTGACTAAAACTTGTTGCTTCCAAGACATTTTTCTGGTATAGAAACCTTGTTGCACTAAATAGAGATGTGAGATCGCTATATACCGATATATTTTAACTTAGTATTCCAAACAGTAAAGGACACTAGTGTTGGAAGTTTAAAGCTCACAATTCTTGAATAATTAAGGATCAATATGAAAGACTGGCTTGTATATAGATATTAAAATTAGCTATATAAACTCTTGAGATGAAATGGAGGCTACATTCTACTGTTTTATTGGGAGCAGAGGGGACGTAAACCTATATTTTGAAAAAAAAATTACAAAAACTAACAAAATAGCGAATACTAAGAACCTCCCGCCTCGCGTTTTTGGTGATTCGGGACGGGAAACAAATATTTTACTTGGCCTTATAATTGTATTTAAAGTACAATTAAAACTTAAAGTATCAACCAAACTCTGTGCAACTGCCTCCTTTAATTTGTTGAAATAACGAACAACAATGACACATTATGCTGGATATTTATCTGTATTTACAATCTGCCATTCAAAATTCGTTGGTTATAATCGCTCAGTCAGTTACATGTGTCCTCTGTTAATACCACCACCATCACTCTGGTGCGAAATATTCAATAGTTTCTTAAATAGTTCTTTCATCTAAAAGCTGCAATTCTTACAACCAGTTTAATTTCCATGTTCTGTTGACTATCCGGACCGAACGAAGTGAGTTCAATTTGTGGACAGTTTGGAATATCTTCGAGTGATGATTAATCAAAAATTGCACACTGAATGAAACTGTTCGATTACTTGTTGATAAATGCATTCATGAAAGATTTGCTTGCAAACCGTTGCGTAAAACTCCTCGAGCTCTGCGTTCCGGCAGACTACCAGTTGCTCAAAACTGGTTGCTTAAATTTGCTAACCCGATGGTTAAATTCCTGTTGTTCGAAAGTCGGTTAGGTCGAAAGTAACCGCTGGTTAGCTCACCAATAATTAAGTAAAACACCCCAAGACGTTTTTCGCAACGTTTGCAAGTTTTTTCGTACGCTTGACATCAATCTTTGAAACTTTGTAGAAAAGGCGATAACCAAGATATGCATTTTGTTTTAGAAAAACCTTAGGTTCATTTCCTTACATAATTCAGGAGATATTAGCTTATTCACCCAAGAATGCAGCCACGCGGTGCTATAATAAAGTAGTTAAAGGGACTTTGAAACGAAACTTACCATGGTTACTATTTAGTCAAGGATGACCGTCAACAGAAATATGGTTTGGCCGACACCCTTTTTCTGGCCTCTGCTTGATTTTCTCAATCAGCCTCTCTTAATGGTTTTTAGGAAATGGAAGAACTTTTTAAAGTGGTTCACAGATTAAAAGTGGATAAACCATTTTATAATAAGGCTTAAGGTATTTACATTTGTCTTATGTCATGTTTTGATAGGATCGCATTGCAGGCATGAACCGTGTAAGCTGATTGGTTAATCGCCTAATAGGCAAGTAAGCGTTCCTATAAGAAACACCACCGTTTGAGTTGAATTGATAAAAGAACTCCACGACTGTTTGATGACAGTTAGACTATTCCCTTTTTTTAATACAATCTTAATTACATTTTCCAAATAGTACAATTACATTGTGGTTGTTGTTGTTACCTTTGATTGCCAGAAGCCAGAAACAGAAATCCAGCCTAGAAATATGTATCCTAACGTAAATTAACAGTAAAAACTACAGTCAAAAAAAGTTTTGATTACGAACTTGCTTGAGCAATGAACTTACAGATCAATTAACGACGTTAAACCTCTAAATGCGTCCTCTTCGAGGTTTGTAATTTTGTTTCCATCTAACCACCTAGAAAAGAAGTGTGTTTGAAAAGTAACTATCAACCTATGTGTGTAATCACCGAACAGCTGCTACTCGTTAAGAATTCATTTTGGGTTGGCAAGTTTAAAGTTTATACCAAGGTATATCACTCAACTAAAAAATGCGAATCTTGTAGCACTAGTTTAGATTTTTAATAAGTTAGCAAGGCTGGGACGAAAGTAGGATTTTAGCGAAGGAGGTTTCCATTGACTTTCTAAAGTGTTCAAAGATTTCCATGTAAAACGACAGACGATCAGCAGTTTTCAATCAACAAAAGTTTCCAACTGCTTTCTACACATCACTAGCAACAGACACATTTCAATCAGACTCACAGTTGCATCAAATCTTCATTCACAAATTTCATACATCTTAAAATCTACTCGATGCTTCTACGAAAACTGGCCGTGTCGTTCAACCACACAGCTCGCAGATGACGTCACAAGATTAGATTAGTTGGCTATAAGCGCCCTTGGCTATAAGCCCGTTTGCTTATGCACTAACTGTGTGCTTTTTGCATTCAGTTAGCAAATGGTCCACTTACTGATTTCCATACATTCAATGTCAATTAAATAGCTGCCATGGTAACAAACGCATCTTAAAATAGTTTTAAAAATTTCAAACGGCACAAGTTTTCTATTTATAAACTTTTGTCACGACTTGTGTTATTCGAAAACTTCGAGCTAGCTTTTCAAATGCCAGAAATTGAGGAAATATGTCAAATTTAGTGTAGCAGCAAAAAATTTGAGAGAATCAAGAACAGTAGCATTGGCCAAGTTTTTGAAAACAGAATTTTAACAGAGAAACCATACGGTTTCCGTAATTTTAATTATTGTTAAAAAGTCTGCCAATGTTGCATTTTAACAGATAAATTCTTTCCAAGAATTTTACTACTAACCAACTTCGACTTACTCTTTCCATTTCTGGTATTTAAAAAGGGCGAACTTCAAATTTCGAATTACACATAAACTGTGATAAAGGACTGTTTCAAGAATATTTATCACATTTTACAAAAAATGTTTTTTGTCGAAAAATCCGGAATGGTGGCCAAAACTTGGTTGTTGTCATGGAAAGCAATAAGCCATGCCAATGTTGTTTGTATACCAAATGCATATAGCTATTTTAAAGTCTATTTATGCTATGACTTAGGGGTTGTCCATTCAAGGATTACATACTTTAGCTCTTCTTAGCTGAGTGCAAAGTCCGTACGGCAACTTATGGACAGAGTTTTTTCTTTCCATTTATGGACCAAGCGCGAAGAAAACAAGGAAGCGTGAAAAAACGAGGATCCATAACTTACAGTACGGATCGAGTAAATAAGAAAAATAATGTTTATTATATGGCTTTGCAACTGTGGCTGTATATGGCAGCACGGCTAGTGTATAAACAGTCTGTTAATCTTTCAGAAGTCCAGAACAGAAATTCGTTTTCTAACTGAACGCATTAGTGTAAACGATAGCACTGATGGGTACTTCGAAAAACGCGTTAAAAGCGGATGTAAAGAAGCATGGGTAAGGGGATTAATTCAAATGACGAGTACTGAAACAGGCTGAATACTCGTAAAAGTGTCACTTACAGAATTGTTACCGACGCCAATTCAATAAATATACCGCTTGGGATGGTTGTTATTTCGTTATATTCCATATACCTAAAAAGGGTCACAATTCTGCTCTTACACGTATTTCAAAAAACATTAGTTTGTAATCACTCAGTAACTGCTATCTCTTTTATAAAAATGTGTAAGTTTGGTGTGCTCTTACAGTTGGCGTCAAAATATTTACCAATTCGAAAAACCGTAGTAATTAGTCTTGTTAGCGCTAGACCAGATATAACACAAACAACATGAGAGCAGTTTCGATGATGCCAAACGAAGAAAGATTAGTTGTCAACAACAACATATATATATTTTCAAAATTTTAACGTTAAATTAACATCTAAACAAAAAATAGAACTGAAGAATTTAACCGTAATTTAGGTGACTTGGCACCCGAAACAGCTATAAAGAACTAATCTAGTCGGGTACCCTTCAAATAGTAATTCAATCTTAGAAAAGGACGGAAGAAGAAAAAGTCTATTATATATAAGATACATGCGTTTACCCATTAAACTAAATAAAATACAAAGAAACTAAATAATGTACAAAATTACCTCACAAAATCCAAAAAAGAGAAACTCAAAAACTTGAACAAAGCTATTTGCTAAAACTCAGGTTGAAGATTTAATACATGTTAAGAAAATACAAATTAAGACCATGTTTGAAAAAGCACAAACTCAATGATTTCAGAGATTCATCAACATCATTCCAAACCTTTGGGACTTTTGAGTATCGTATATTGAATTTGGCATAGTTGGTTCGAATTAATGGGAACAAGAAACTGGATTTTGCTGCAAAACGCGTGTTATGTTTAAGTCTGCCTGTTATTGTGATTAGAATCTGTAATATCAAGTGACATATAAACTCTTCATGTCTTTTAAACGTGATATTTATATGAAGAAAACATTCCTATATATAACGTCTTTTAAAACCATACCAAGACCTGTTGACTATTCTTGAAATGAAATGAATATGGACATCTCAGTGAATGAATGACTAGTTGAAGCCGTACTAAAGACTTAATGTTTTGCTATATTTAACTGTGTATACAATGCACATAAATACCTACTTATGAGCCCCTAAGGTATTTGTCAGTTGTAAGAACTTTTGTTTGTTATTACCCTCGGTTCTAAGCCACCTCGATCAGCATAAGCGACCACGGTTATAATACCCTTAGCTTGGGCACAAAATAACTAGCTCGATTATAATCCCATTCGCATATGAGCTCCACCGATTATAAGCCGCTCTGCAGTAACTAGCCCCCTTGGTTTTTATAAAGCCCCTTGACTAAGAAAACTACGGAAACCGGAGATAAGCGCCGGCCTTATGAGCCACTTGGCTCGAGAAAGGTTTTAGCTCTTTTTTCTACACAAACCAAAAGGGTTTCAATAAAATTTTCGCTTCACAACTCTTCACTGTTCATTTACTTTACTTTTTATCCATTCACACGAGACTGATTTATTGCAACCACAAGCGCAATAGACAGAATGATGCAACTTCTAAGTTTCATGCTCAATTTCTATTGTTGTGTGCATGATGCTGTTTTCTCAAGATGTCCATGGCTCACTGCAACAGAGGTTATTCACGTCGAATAAACCACAATCTTTTTAGTAAAGAATACAAGCAGAGTTGCTCTTTATCAATGTAAGTTGTTATGCATGTTACATGGAACCTGAACAAGCCGCGTTGAAGGTAAATCCTTGTATAACCGCCTTAACTCGACCTTTACTTGGTTCGAATTACCCTCTCTCCCCAAAAATGTATTCTAAAAGTAGTCCGAAAAGATTCAAAATGGCTTTCTGGAATTTTCCGGCTTTTGCTTGAATATTTCTACGGACATTTTTTAATCAAACTAGCAAGTACCATAGCAACTGCATTTCTGACTGACACTTTATCAAAAAGTTAACGTTTTACCAGAACTGTCACCGGTTAGTAAGTATTTTTTCATTTATCCCTCTTTACACTAGGAACTAAAAGTATCCGTGACAACTTTAATCCTCTCTGTGACTATTATAATTTTTTTTGAACCAATTGTGTTGTTAATTAATGTGTTTCCATGGAACTAAATTCTGAGTGACATGTCAGCGAAAGTTTTCCTGAAATTTTTTCTGAACTTTATTGTAAGTTAATTTCTAGGAAATTGTACTTTATGTTAGTTAAGTTCATTTAAACATGCAGCTTCTATTAATCCAAGATGGCCTTCAAAAACCTAACATGGCGAGTGTTTGACTTTATCTCACGTCATAATATACCTATTTAATAATTACTGTCTTTGAACTAACCTAATTAATTAGCAGAGCAGTTTAAGTGAGGATACCGTAAATGCTAACGGATTTATAGGCCGCTGGTACTTTCGCCCCCCTCCCCCTGCCCGTCATGATCAGAGGAATTCCATAAAAGCCTTGTCTGAATAAGATTAATATCAAAGATCTAGCTGGCCTTAGATCATTTATAACACTTAAACAATTTTCAAATAAATTTATACATTTTAACGTCATTAAAAACCGAAAATGATGAACTAATTAATTAGACTCTTATAACAAAAAATGGAGAGAGGGATGGGCTCTGAATCGCCATCTCCGGTACATTTGAGATCAAAAATTGCCAGTTAAGATAGAGTTACGCTTTACATGTTACGAACACGATTGTTTTAATGACAAACTTCCTTTGCAAACTTTATTACATGCCGTGGCAGCACAAACAACTACTATATTTCCAACTTACACTTCAGTCGCTTCTGGTGGAAGTGGCGGAAAGGTAGTACGACCTTGATTGAAGCAATTAACGACTCCTTTTGCATCAGGGTCGGGACAAGCTCCGTTTGTAAGAGTAGCGGTTACAGCTATCACGATGAAAACAAACATATTTGAAACTAAAAAAAATCAATACAAAGTGATTAAGGCCGGAACAACCATTTGGTTCCATTTGGAAAGGAGTTGGGGAATGGGGCAAGAGATGGTTAAATTGAAATAAAAAATTGCATGACAGGAGGTTACAAAGAGAAAGAGAAGAAACAACAAGTACAAAAAGATATAAGTAAAAGTTACACCTGCAAACCAGCAGATCAATTGGTTCGTCGCTAAGTATGATTACACTGTATAGATATATTCAACTCTCTGTAACTTTCTAAATTCAGTCTTTGCAAGGTGCTGTCAGATAATCTTTATGGGGTTCCGTGAAATTTAAAACTAATTAAATTTGAAAAACGTGATGATGTATTGAAGATCGACTGTAACTCTGTTCTTTGACAAAGCATCTGTGTATTTTAAACTATTTACAAAAAAATTAAGTAGCTAGAGGAACAAATAAGTTGCAGAAACGTATGAAAAAAGAAATGAAAATTACTGTTGAATCGATTCGTATCGAAACACATTTAACATCTACTGACACGCCTTTAACATGAATGGCCATTCTAAATAATCAATTTAAGGCTCTTTAAACCAATGGCGTACGGGGCTTTTTCAAAATGTCTTATTCCGGAGATAGGCCGTGGGAAGAAAAGAGGTGACGGCCTCTAACGCCTAAACTATTTGATGTACGAACAGAAAATCACAGGATAACTTATTTGAAATATCATAGTTGACACATGACGTCACCAACACGCCATAATGACATAATGACTATTATTATTTGGGAATTTCAAAAACTCTTGCAGATCAGAAGCGGAAAAGCTTGCATATGTTTCTGACCTAAATAACAAAGTTAAATGTTAAATGTTCAAATCTCAAGTTAACTCATAATTGTAACACTAATATTTCACTCAGATTCCTTGCTTTAAATTCCATTAATGTCACTTAATCCTTTTGTCTTGTTTGTGAAATCAACCACATTTGATACAGTACAAAGCAAATGGCCGTTATCTAACATTTTTGGAAAGGTATTGTGTATTATTAATGACGTCGCGTATCACGTGCATTGTTTTTTATATTCCAAAGGTACCGCACAATTGACTTTTAGACTATTAAAAGGCACGTTTCCATATAATCGCCGCGATCGGCTGAAATAGTGTACGGGTAATCGGAAACACCAGCGAAACGTTTAGAGACGATCTGGGCAATCCGGTCGATCACGACTGCCCGGTTACGTTAGAACACGGTTCTATCGGGGCGATCGAGAAAAGTTCTGTGCGATCATATTTGTGGAGTGTGAACCTCGGGAACTGAAACTTTGCTGTCTAGAATTCCCTTTACTTCCACCACCTGCAGTGCTGGCGGTATTGCTAATCTTATTTGAAGGTGATTGGGACGTGCGACGCGCACAATGTGGCGTACTCTTTGTTTAGGCCTGGCCTAATGGCGTCTCGTCGGCGCTGAAATATCTCGAACGAGATATGGCCTAAAAACCACAGAGCATCGGTATGCATTCTTATCAAATGCTCAATATCGAGCAATTTTGTCTCGCTACGGGCTTGCAACAGAAACTCGGTGGCTTTTGTGCAGCTGTATCCCACTTTAGAGGTTGTGGTTTGCAGCGTGGAAAGTTTCAGGTCTCTTCCACATGTTTGTCGGTCAAGTCGTTCCCATATTTCAGGGTTGACTTTTGGTGTGATAAATTTGTCACAGTTAGCTGGTCGGAGGTACTTCTCTGTTTTTTTTTCAGCTGTCCGTCAGTGAGCTTGTTAAGCCAACAGTTGTCGACAGTTTTCGCGAGTTGCTCTGAAAGTTTTGCATCAGTCTTCTTGGTTTCATTCATCGACTGCGCGATCGCGTCGAGTAAGGTATCTTCTTCTTCTCGCCATCTTGGAGTTTTTGACGCTTGTTTGTGTCCAAAAGCTCGTCAGCATCCGACTGTTCGGAATCACTTTATGAATCATCATTTGTCTTCCGACTTCGTTTGGCAGATTCTGCCGGTCTGGGGTTCTGAGTTTCCCCTAAGCTGCCGAGCGATTCGCTCAAAGGCTTCCATTTTGGCGTTCATTGAAGCGAGCAGAGCCATTAGAAGAAAACTCAGAACTTAGAATTTTGCTTGCGAGTATTCTGACAACAGTGAAGTAAGAAAAAGGTGAGAGGAGAGCGAAAAATGAAGATGAACTACTAAATTGAAGAACTCAACTTGTGCTTGAGTAAACGAAAAACACGAGCCAGGCTCGTTTTGTTGTCTTAAATGACCTTAAATGGATGACATTTGAAGAAAACTACAGATGCTGTGCTCAATTCCTCGTCGCTGGATTTTCAGTTTGTAAAGCTGTGAGTAACTCGTTTTGCTTTAAGAATGTTTGTTGTGTTCTTTGGAACAACTGTCAAACATATCATTCTGGGGAAATAAAATGGGATTTGTAAATTTTATTAGCTTTAAAGCATGTTAACTTTTATAGTTTAAAAGTGCAATTAAGACTGACTGTTGTGTATTATTTAGAAAAAAAGAAAAGAAACCGATATCAGCAGGTGCCTAGAAAACTAAGACCTACAAAACGAAGACCCTAAGACCCCCAAAACTTCAAAACTAAGACCTCCATCTTCAACTTTGGCAAAAAAAAATTTTGTTGCCACTTAACTTTTATATACTGACACTATATTTCCGATCTCAATCATGGATTAATATCCGCTATATTTGACAAAATAATACGCATGATGAAACTATGTATTTTATAACTTTCTCTTTTAATTTTAATTTTAGCAGAAAAAGTCACTGCCTCACCTTACCCCTGAAGAAATTACCGGAGAAATTCTACCTACCAGACTGTTAAACCCTTGGGGAAATTTCGAACACAACAAAAGACACCCCTGGAAAAATTTCGGTTCCTCGAAGGGAAGGACGGATATTTCAAAACTGAAACAGTTGAAGTATTTGCCCAGGTCTCTTTCTTAGTTCTCTGGAGACTGGCCCAAATTGCGAATTCAAATGTCCAAAAAATAGCTCTTGACTAAACCAGGTGCATGATGGCGCAGTGGCAGGATTACTCGCTCAGCGAATTAATAAATTGCTGTGAATACTCCCAGTTCGAAACCAACTGAAGAGCATCGTTTTTTTCTCTCCAACGTCTTTTTTTACATTTTTATTGAAACCTTTTTTCCCATTATTCTCTTTTGAATTTTATGGAGTTGATATTGACTACCAACATAAAAAGTAACGAAGTGAGCTTGGATTTGATCAAAACAAATTGCACCGAACTGTTCTCGAGACAGTTGGCACAAGGTTACTCGGTCAAATATGGCGAAAAACTGATTGAAATCGGAAATATACAGTGTCAGTATATGAACGTCAAGTGGCAACAGATTTTTTTGCCGAAGTTAAAAATCGAAGGTCTTAGTTTTGAAGTTACGGGGTCTTTGTTTTTCATTTTTTTCCAACGAGCCTCGAGTGCATCTGATGCGTGCCAAATTAGGGGTCAAACAATCATAAAATGCCAAAAAGGAAGTGCGACCAGGTACGACCTAACAAATCAATTGGATATGCATTAGGGTTTTAGTGTATTATAATATTTTTGATCTAAATTGATTTCATTTCGAGATATGATGGCCGAGAGACAAACAACGGTCTCGGCACAAAATATTACCCTCAGAAACCAAAGTGCGATTTTCACGAGCTGCAAAATAATCTAAATTCTGCTTACCTTACTGTAAAACGTCTCATGCATGGTGTTTCTTCAGCTACCCGGCTTGCTTTATGAATTTTAAGAGTAAGAATTTAAGCAAACATATAATTTTAAAACCGTATTTTGCTTCTTTGGTTTATAAAGGCTCTGACAAATTTTGTCAAAAATATGCATCCATTTTGCCTCATTCTGATTGGTTGTTTTTATCACGTGATGAATGACCACCCTCCTCTCCGCGCTTAGAGTTAACTGATTCAAACACTCAAGCTTACGAGATTCATCCCTATTCAGAGATACTGTTCGATCCCCATTCGTGATTCATCAACTCAGAAAATGCTATCGCACGAATCGCGTCGCGATTTGTGCGATATCATTTTTCTCGTGAAATTTAACATGAACTGATTCCCTCACTAGGCAATGGATTTACGTATAGTCTAGAATACGAAGATGTTGCAGTTGGTACAAAAATTTATAGACAAACACTAAGAAATTCGATTTATGCAACGATGGTCTTCTTGCTTAGATCAGCTGTCAGTGCGCGACCCCGGGGGGAATAGGTACTCCCTTTGTAAGATGTCAGGCGTGCTCGTCGGAAAACCTTCGTCGTCGTCGGATTATTTTTTTTAAAAAAATACATTTATTGATAGAAATCAGGTATTCATAGGCTTAATTAAGGTGGTCTTCTACTCAGAATTTCAACATTTTTGATACCAAATGGATCCAATTCATAATAGTACCGTTTGGAAACATCATCCAAAGGTGATAAAAATTACTACTGCTAACAGTAGTTAACATTTTGTAACAATGGTATTCATTTTGCAGGCCCCCAACGGTTAAAAATGGTACCCAACTAATTTAATGCAGATCTTAGGAACTAGACGCCCCACGCTACTAAAACTGATATCAAAATGATCTGCAATGATTGCTCTATGTTGTAGACCTCAAAAAACTAAACTTTGAAAATGCTTTTCAGAAAATTAACTGTTGATTACTGATAAGAACTTGGTTTTGCCCTCATCAATCTCAAAAAAGCTGAATTGCAACTGATGCAGTTTCACATAAACGTTTTTTTGGTTCACAACACAGCACCGAGATGCAAGACTTTTTCTTGTTGTTTAACAGTTTTTTTCTTCCTTCGGCCTCGAAGAAATCTCGGCCGAGATTTGCTGCTTGGCCTCTTGGTCCTTGTACTTTGCTTTCAAAACTCGCGCTGAATCAGAAAGGCTGATTTGACTATAGGAAGCCCCGAAGTTCCCACTGGAAAAAACTGGATTCATGATAAAACGAAACACTGCATTACAAGGTTCCCATGGGCTCCGCTTCTCGCGTCTGACCGCTCTCGGCCGTGCTTTGGGTATGGCGTGCGATATTTCAATCTTTTGCTCCCGAGACCGAATTAAAAGCACCACCGAAACTTCTGACCTGGGTATCCAAGGATCGGATAAAGATTTTTTTTTTGAAAATTGTATTTGGACAAACAGAGTAAATATTCAACCTGAAAGTGCTACCAGCCGAACTCGAAAATCTGCAAAAATCATTACCACGCTCTTTATTATAAACGACGACAACAAAGATGTTTTCACCCCACTTCTTTGTCTCTGTTTAGATTTTAGAAGTTGTCGAGGATCAGTAATGTGCACTGTGGTAAGAACTGCTAACAGAACTGACGTGAATATATAGGAAGTAAGAAAACATAGTAAGCTTTACAATATAATTTGCTTTCGACAATAACACGACAAAACAGTTTGTGGAAGTTTGCCACATGGAAAAATAATAATCAGCGCAAAGGAGAATCTATGAATGTTGCATGTGATATACAGCACTTCGTATGTTTACCAACAAAATTACTTTATTAAAGTGTTACATCTAAAGAAATCAAGGAGTCTAGTTGTTCCTTTTTAATTGACTCACACGTTTTGTCTCTGCAATATTTATACTTTTAGGAAGGACAGCTTTACGATACAAGTTTTGTGCTTTGGAGTTTTGAATATCAATGAAAAAGATTTGCTGGATCTTCGTAAGCATTTCTTTTTAGTAACTATTAGACGTTTAGATTAAAAGAGACGACTTTCGGCTAATTTTTGTAATCATTCTTATACGATGTTGTACAACTGAAGTTACTTTATAGGTCGTGCAGCTAAATGTTTTTAAAGTAAAATTAACAGATTTTAAAAGTAGATGTTGCTTCTTTCTACTTATGAAACTGTGGACGGATTGTATCGATCAAGGCTTTGTAAAATTTTATTCCAAAACTTCTAATAGTTGCAGGCAGAAGTAATTCGACGCTTTTATTGCTAAAGACCTGTTCCTGGTCAAGAGATGGCCACGCTCATCAGGCAATTCATCCTCGGAAACCCAAACAGACGCGAGAGCAATAGCCTTTCCCTTCCTCTGTTCTTCTCTGTTCGTCTTCCCTTCCCAAAGCCCTTGGTACTCTTCGCCCTTCCCTTCCTCTGTT
>JAOBYE010162554.1:3837-18217 GCA_025403585.1 Parazoanthus swiftii
AGGCTTGATTTGGATTTCGCAAGTATTTGGTGGAGAAAGAGATTATAGAGAAGTAAAGAGAAAAAATAGATCAGCATCGCTTGATATTGCTACCAGCGGGTCAAACTTCTGTTTTAGATGTGGTTCATTCATCAAAACTTACTTCGCCGCAACGCAAGTAAACCGCATCACTGCAGGTCCTTCAGTAACTCTTCGCGATGGGAGGGGAATGGGGAGAGGGGGGGGGGGGACAGGTTTAGTTCTCATGCTCTCTCGGCCGAGAAAGCTCATTCGCAGGGTCTTCTGGGTATTTTACATCGAGAAACAGCTGGGTGGCAGGCAGTGCGAAGGACTTTCGGTTCGTTGTTTAACGCTTCATGTTGTGTAACAGAGATCAATTATGGCATCATGTCAACAGTCACAGCAACTTGAAGCGTTAAAATGTTGTTCTCGATTCAAGTTTGGTCTTCAGTATCCTTCGACGCTAGCCTGGAACTCTCGGTAGTTGGAAGATACTGTCAATCAGAGGGCTGTTTAAGGAAAGAAACGGATGATGTTGACGAGGATAAGTTTCAGTACATGTATGAACTCACGAAGAGCTGCGAAGAAGGCAAGTAACGTTCAAGTTGGTTGATTTCCGACTGGTGCATGTGTTTTTACTCTATGTAGCAGGGGTGGATCCAGCCAAAAATGTGAGAAATATTCTAAAGAGCGATGCAGGGGGTCCGGGGGGACCATGCCAAAAATGCATTTTGGCGCAATTCGAGAAAAGAATTAATAAATTAAGAAAAGTTGTGAAAGAAAATTGGTCACATTTTTTAATTATTTTACTTAACAGTTGCTCTTGTGTTGTTCGTAGTAGCCGTTCATGTTGAATAGAGTCCCACTCCATGTGGTGCAGACTGTTGCGATGCGATCGTGAATTTCATTGACTTTTCTTTTATACGTTAGCGAAATATCGATAGCATCGTTACCCTACTGTTATTACTATGAAAACTGAACAACAGTTCGGTTGGTCAGTGCTAGACAATTGAATCGAAACCGGCAGTATTCTCATTTTGACACGTGAAATCAATTTGACATGTGGTCAGAGCGAACAGGGTTGAACTTGAACTGCATGTTTTGTCAAGTTCTCGTTGGCAAAATATGATTCCTGTAATTTATCAAATTTATATGTGTCTGTAGTAAACAGCAAGCACCAACCACGAAACAACTGATATCCATAACAGTTCCTCGAACTTACAGAACATTTAATAATTTATTTTGTGTTTTAATGTTTGTAAGAATGGCGCCGTCGCGTGTTTATTACCGGTACATTGACTTTGGTCAATATTTATACGAATCTAATTCTTTATTTTGTCATCTTGTTCGTTTGGATTTTTGTTGTCTTAGCATGTTGAACTGAGGAGCCTTTGAGTGAGCATTTTCGGAAGTAGTTTTTGACAGGATAACATTTATGCCCCCCAGCCCTCCCTATGTACAGTAGTACTAAATCACTGCAATACTCTGTATCGCTGAAATGTATCCATATTATTGCACTCTCCCGCTCATGACAGACAACAAATTTAGGTACGTGGACAAAAATGTCAAATGAGAAAAAGTTCCCTTTTTTATGCATTACAAGAAAGAGCATAAAAAATGCTTTAAAACAACACCAAGATCATGCAAATCGGTACAATATTAAGAAAGTAAGACGATTTTTAAGCTTCAAAATTTCACATTTTTTTTCTGGCAAGGAATATAAAGGAATAGTAGGAGGTTTTTGTGACCAAAATGTAACAGTGTGGAATAACACATGCAGTCTGTATGCAGTCTGTCTGGTGTCACAGTAATCTGAACCAGTATTAAAGTGGCAATAAACAGAGGCAGAATTGTCTATCGAGTCAGTGATGTGCTGATAGTCCGCTGCTGTTCCTCCAGGCAGTTCATCAACCGCAACAGAATATCGTGCAAATTTGGTGGTAACATGGATACTGCTCACATGAACTCCTTCTTGTGTATTGGCATCAAAGCCAAGAGTGCATTTTTTTCTGTCATGATGGCCTCTGCTGCCTGCAGTTCCACTATGGCGCGAAGTTCCCAAGTAATTGCTTCAACTGTGCTTCTGTGTGGTACATTGGTTAAGTTGAGCCCAAAACGAGTAGCAAAACTTTCTAACAAAGGAGGTTACTAGTTGGCACTTAGTTCCTTATGGCATCGTAAACCTACCTAAATATTCTTGGGTTAATCACTTGTCTGTTGTTGAATGCACATACTACAAGTTCTTATGCACATTCTTGTTCTAAAACAAATCCTGTAACATTTAGTTGCATTCCTTCGAGTACAAGCAAGGTTACACAATTTGAACGACATTTGTATGCTTTTGATTATCCAGGATGAACAAGAGGCATTTACTGTGTTTGACATTTCTTTCATTTATCCCATTAAATATCAACATGAGCTAAAAAAACTGCTATCTTCTAAAAGGATAAATAATAACAACTTACCATCATTCTCATATTTTATGCATATGTTTTTCCATCTGCCTTCGTTTCTTTCCTCAGCTCCTTGAGTTCAATAATTTTTTCTTCCAAAATCAGCTTCTTGTGCTGTGGATTACATGTATTTCTTTGCCCTCATTTTGGTCAGATGTCAACTTTTTCACAGCTTTTGCCTTGGCTTTCTTTCTGTCCCTAATCATTTGTTAGTGTCTCTTTTCAGCTGAAGAAAGGGCTTTCTTTGTTCTTGAGAGTTCAGATGCATTGTTTGACGATTTTAGTTCACCCTTCAGCTGATCGATTTTAACCCTTTTCCTTTTAAGTTTTTGTGTCAAAATGTTTACTGCATTCTTCTTCTGCTGGGCTGCCATTCTTGACTTGAGCTTTCAATTGTTGTCATAGCTCTTTAACATTGGCTTTATAACGCTTGCAAGAAGCACATTTTGACAACGGCCGTGTTTTCAAAGGTGATTTTACAAATGGTTTTGTTAAAGCCAGGGGGAACATCTGTTGCTGTGGATGGACCTGGGGCACTTGACATGACTGCTGGAAAGTGTATTCCCAGGGTTAGCAAATCCAGTGGCATATTTTCTTTGCACAATTCACAAAAAGTCGCCATTTCGTTTGGATCTGTCAATATTTTAACTTTTTTGGATTTGTTTTTCACTTTTTGAACCAGTAAATATATATTTTTTTACTGAGGGCAGGCACATGCTCATTGGGAATGGTAGCAACATTCTTGTTATCCATAAGATATGCCACAAATTTCTTCTTAGTAAAGGAACAGCTTCTGTTACACTGCACATACTGTTGCAGCATATGTCCCTTTAAAATGTCTTAGGGATGTTCTAGAAGCTCAGAGAATTTGTCAGAGAGATACTGGTTTCAAACTCCAGGTTTAACAGCAGCACCTGGCTTTTTCCTTTTCGGTGGCATATTGTGCCAACAGTGTGACCTGAAGAGATCTGAAATAAATGTAATACTTTAAATTAAATTAAATCAAGAAACTAATAAGAATCTCATTAACAAGTTAATTCCCCTACTTCCTAGTAGTTTGAATTTACAAGTAAATTTTGAAACAAGGCTATTTATCCTGTGAGCAGAGATCTGTCATATCATCACGAAGAATGAGACAACAGAGAGACCTCTACGAAAAGCCGCTCAAACAGCTCTCAAGCATGTGCGACCATTGCCTTGACACGACCCTGTCATTCCCATGTGCCGTGCCGGATGTGGTTTGAATTTCTACTTTTGAACTAGTCTGCAGGGTAAAGGTTATTTAATAAACTAGTTTATCTGAAACTTAAGAGTGTAACAGTTACAAAAACCACATGAGTGGCTTTGCATGAAATCTACAAAAGAAAGTATGAATAACTAAGGAGAATTAAGAAGTTGATCACCAAAATGTTTTTGGTTTTATCTTTATTATTCTAATTTGCAAGTGTGGGTATTAAATAAAATTCTTGTTCATTGGAGGTTTCCTGTTTCTTAAGAAGGAAAAGCATGTGCGGCTGACGAAGTGTCAAGAAAACACTTTTTTTCTTTTGCAACATGTGTGTTGACAATTTTAAAATGCGAATGGCAGCCAAGCAATGCGCTCACGAGACAACACAGCAAAGACAAAAATCCACTTTCATCTACTCCACTAACATCTATTTCGAAAGGAATTTTTAGTTCTGTTTTTATTTAACAAGCTTTAGAAGCTTTTTTCGCTGATATTTTTGCTAAATACTTGAACAGAGACATGAAAAAAATGTGATGTGTGGATGCTTATGATTAAAATATGAGTTGCGACAAACACATGGCCATGCCTCACTGCTAACCTGTCCAGTTGTCTTGGGTGAAAAAAATTGTTCTAGTTATCAGTTCATCTTCAAAATTCAGCAAGTAACACATTAAATGTTGATTTACAAATCTACCTACCTTTGATAAATCACCAACGACAATTTCGCGATTTGAACTAGATCTTGAATAATTGGTTTTGCTTTCAATTTCAGCTTCGGCCTTCACTGTAAACTGAAAGTGACAAACAAAAGTGAGATAAGTCAATGAAAGTTGCTTGTTTTGACTTCATGCATGTAAAGCAGTTGAACATTGAAATTTGTATTAATCATTCCCAGCAACCGTTTTCAGAGTTATTTTGGCTGAAATAATTCGATATACCAGCTAAAAAACGGCCACAACAGCCAAAAGAACTCCTGCATGAAGAAGGCTTGCTTCACCGCTCACACGGATCGCTGCCATGCCAGTCGCTTGAAAAGACACCTGGTTGTTCCGCTACAAAAAAACGACATTCTGGTGACGTCATGA
The DNA here is from genome assembly GCA_025403585.1 of Parazoanthus swiftii. Lineage (NCBI taxonomy): Eukaryota > Metazoa > Cnidaria > Anthozoa > Zoantharia > Parazoanthidae > Parazoanthus > Parazoanthus swiftii. Next base: position 8,604 of record JAOBYE010162554.1, read on the forward strand.
AAATTCGCATACTTAGAGATTAAACATAGCTTTACACTACCATATACTTTAAATGACTTACCAAGCACGATGAGATTGTGATTTCTCAGACTGACTTTGTTCTTTGTTCTTGGTTTTCGCTTCGCTGCAACTTGAGAAATACTCGATGGATTGAAAAAGAAATCGAAAACAAGGCTACAACAGTTCGTTTCTACGGCAACTTCCTTTGAATGTCACCCCCCAGAATTCCTTGTAAAAAGCAGCGAAAAAAAACAATTTCAGGAAGGAGGTTCGGGCTGCGCACTTGGGGACCTGGCACACAAACAATAGTAGAAATTTGAGACGGCGCTCGCCAAGATAAACACATACCTACTTACAGAACATTTAATAATTTATTTTGTGTTTTAATGTTTGTAAGAATGGTGCAGTCGCGTGTTTATTACTGGTACATTGTCTTTGGAGCAGCCTTCTGTATATTAGTTTACCTGCCTTTTGTAATCGAATTCCTTCGCAGCTTTGGAATAATTTCTAGTCTGTTCGTCAGCAATTATGATCAGTCTTTTAGAGTCACTATGCCTTGACCAATTCAGAGTTTGTTTTTGAACGGGAACCAACAGAGTTTGCTAAATGTTTTTTTTGGTTATACTCATCATAAAATTCGGTTCCAAGCTGTTTATATAAGGTAATGCACCAGTCAGTTGAAACCCCCACCTCCCTCCCTCCCCTGGACCAGGGTGGGGGATTTGACATTGACTTAAGTTAATCTTGAGCAAAAACCCCCATCCCGGGGCAAACTTTTCTGTCAAAATGCATCGAATCACATCACTTTCTCCAGGGTCTGGGGACTAAATTAAAAAAGCAAAACTTATCAGTAAAGTCGAACTCTTCTAGAATTCTTCTTTAGAGTTCGTCTGTAGAATTCTTCACAATTGCAAAGAATTATCTGAATTGAAATTTTCTGAAGAATTTGTCTTAGCATATTTGTTCAAACTTTGATTACAATGGTTTAATAGAAACATTTCTAATAAGTCAGTGTCAGATTAAATGTTAGTGTGATAGGAAGACAAGGTGGGGAATGTTAAGGATGTAGAAATATGGTCTCTTTAATATCCAACAAGTTTTTATCACTTTATATCTGCAAAATGGAGAGTATCTGGTCTAAATGCCACATTTTTCACTGAAAGACTCAACAGCTTATTATTGATAAATTTGCAAAGTAAGGGACCTCCGATTTTACAACATATGAATGCTTAATAAACAATTCTAAACAATCTATATTGACAATCTGATTGAACTGGACTGTGCATGATGAAGCTGAATTCTGACTACCGGTATTATATATAACTCCATGTGTCTGAGGAAAAATGCCGTATGAACAGCCATCCAATGTCTTGGTTGTATATTGGAACCAAAATATAAATATAGATATGAAATGAGCTTTTAAAACAATTATTTTTATACAAAACACTACTTGCTATGTGGGGAATTCATGAACAAAAGCTTATAAAGAATTTACATGACTTATCCCATACATAAAAGCACATAATTTTCGTTTGTAAGCAAAAATGAACACAGTAAAAACAAAGAACTGATTAACTACAGAGACTGGCCATGTTCCAAGGCTTTTGATTTTTTTGTCCATGATGTCCTTCAGCAGGCCTTTCTTTGTATTGTGAACAGTGCTGCAAGCATGAATTTTGTTGTCCTCCAAAGTAAGAAATAGTTCTGGGCTTGAATAGAAGTTATCAGTGAACACTCTTTAGCCCTTCCCCTCAAGAGGAACCATGTGGCGAAGCACAACTTTTTGTGTGTAGACCTCCTAATCCCATACATATCCAGTCTTCGATTCAGCCAAAGTAAATAGTTTGAACCCATATCGAATGGTTTTTTACTTGGCAGAAATTGTCAGAAGAATTTTCTCCCCTTGAAATTGACCATTATCTCATCAATCAAAACTTCATGATTGGTTGAAATTGGGGGGGGGGGGGATTTCTCAAATGAATGGTCGCAGTTTAAAAAGTTGATCGTTGTCGACAAAGTGAAGGAAGTGAAGTATTTATTTGAAGCGATCCCTTGTCATAAAAATTTCTCAGTAAAATGACAACACAATCTTCGTAACTTAAAATGACTTAGTAAGAACATGTAAATTTATAAGTGCTTCCCCCCCCCACACACATACACACAATAACACAAAATTTAAGTTATTAGTCATATCTCTTTAAGATTTGGTGGCTCTTAACCCTTTGGTGACTGACAGTGAAGCAGCAGTTTTTGATCACTTTTTTTTTAAAGAAACACCAGGGCAAATTATTCGAGCTAGTGCAAAATGGAATGCCATGTTTTTATTGACAGTAAATGAACTTTATTTTTCTGCTACTAACTAGGCCTTAAAAGTAATAATTATCATATTACATGCTTATTTATGCATAACTTTTCATAAAAACAATGAATATTTCTTTAGAAAAGTTATTATACTTCCGTGGCTTGATGTATTTTGATATTAGTGGTGAACAAAAATCAAGGCAACATGGACCCATATGAAGCAGTTTTGACATGCTGCAATAAGCTGAATGAAAAACCTTTGATTCACTGAGGATCACTGCTTGTGATGATACCTCGTGAATTGCCTCATTTTAACCTCAATATTTAAAATTTTGCGTTTCCTGAATTATTTGTTATCATCTGGCAGCTACATGTACTGGTACTTCATTATGCATGCTAATGAATGCAAGATAAATAATTTATAAAAAAAATACCAAAAACTTGTGTGGCTTTCTACATGTCTTGGAAGTAAGCATAAAATTACTCAAACTATTTTTTCTTATGTTCAAATTCTTTGCTGTGCCAAATCTTAAAACAGTTCTTTCCAAAAATACAGAGCAGGAAAGCCTGGCATTGGGAAGCACTACATGTATAATAAGATGGGACTTTGACTTGAATCTTCTCCCGTGAATAACACACACAGCAGTGTTCCTGTCTTTCTGGTCAACAAACAAAAGCATATGCACTGTTTCAAGCTCCTTATCATTGGTGTTTGGCAGTGCTGGTTTCCAAACTGGTGGTGCTTCAAAGTCATCTAATCCAGCCAGCTGTTGCACAAGCTCCTCCCCGAACTCCACTGTAGAATACTTCTGTGGGTGCTTCAGTTCCTTGACATTGGGGTTTTGCTTTCGGAACAATTGGAAAGAATGAAATTGTTAACAACAGCAGTATCAAACATGTGAAAAACATTGTCTTTGACCATTGCATGCATTTATGGAGGGTGTTATTCTTTATGAGAATCTGATCTGATTGATCAACGCCATTCATAAATTGGTTGTACTTATGTATAGCTTCTGGCTGCTTTACTTTGACAGACCTCCACTTATTGTAAACTTTTACCGTCCTGTCAACCATCACATTTTCATTGGCACAATCAATTGTTAGCATTGTGACTTGTCTGTTGTCCTTCCACTGAATTGTAGGACAAAACCCATCTCTTGCTCACCTCATACCCCCTCTTCATTTTTTGCCCACTCCTTTCCGTTGTTCATTGTCAATGGAAAACCTCTGCGATTTTCTGAAGCTGTCCCACAAGAAATACATGTAGTCAGCTTTTGGTACAAATCTTGAATCAGTTGATTTGAAGTGTAAAAGTTATCAAAATAGAAACAATATCCCTGATTCAATAGAGGACCTGCAAGTTCATCACCACATCATAGTCAGGGCTGTAAGCACTGGGCTCACATTGTACATTCTTTCCAATGTAAACATCAAAGTCACAAGTATAGCCATTTGCACTGTCAGCGATGACCCACAACTTGATGCCCCACTGAGTTGGTTTATTTTTTATTTACTGCCATACGCCAGAGCGGTGCTTTGACTTTACCATTCTCTCGTCAACTGCAACTCTCTGAAATGGCTGGTACAAGGACTTGCATTTTACCTTGAGTGCTTCCAGAAACCCAGCAACGTTTCGAAGCTTGTCTTTGTCATCTTTATCTGCAGGATCAACCACATTAAAGGGTGGCCATCAGTGCCTTGAAGTAGTCTCTTGACATAATACTTTGTGCCCACAATCCATGATAGATTGTTTTGGTACTCTAGTACCGATGAAACAAACCCACGTTCACCAGGCCAAGGTACAGAATAAACGCAACAAGTTTTTTTGATTTCCTCCACTGTTGTTTCTTTCCATGCCCCATCTTTATCTGTATTATTGTTTAATCTGTACGACACCCCAACCGTAAGTGTTAGTGTGATTGCAGATCTCCTGAAATATTTCCATCACCTTTGTCCTTGTGTTTCTTAGCACTTGTCGTTCAGGGTGCAGACCAGGCTGATGACTTGGAGTGAAAGATGGTGACTGATTGGGAATATCAACATGATCATAACTGTTGGGTGTATCTGACCCGTGGCCACCACTGACTGAATTGCTTTCCCTTCCCCTTTGACTTCTACCAGCACCCCGGGTGCCACATTGTCCTCCCACAGCCCCTAGGCCTGTCCTCTCACAGCCCCTCTTGGCCTCTGAGATTCTGTTGGCAGAGCAAAATCGTGGTCTTCAAGTTCTTTATCACTACTTTCTGATGACCCTCTTTCCAGTTGTACATCAGACATACTTGCTGAACGCTTGGAATATAAACTATGCTTAAAAGCAAATATAAGTTCTTACAACTTTTTTGAAAACTGTAAAAATTATATATTTTTTAAAAACTATTTATAAATAGCATCAGTACAGAATCATTCCATAAATAAAAATAAATGGTATTTGTAAAACTAAAACGCTAGAATCCAGAAATCTTTGATGGTAAATAGTTGCCTGTATACTGTAAAGGCGTGATTACGGAGTATGTTATAAACGTAACCACATAATGAGACTCGATTGTTGAAATACAATATTGACTATTGTGCTCTGTTTATTTATTCATGCATTGTTATGATCAGCTGGCAATTCATATTCACAATTGATAATAAAATTCAAATAATAAGATAATTTGCCATGAAAAGATAGCAAATTGAAGAAACAAGCAACCTACATGATAATCTTCAAACCCGAATGGAAAAAGAAAATCACATGAAATGTGTTCAATTCGCAGTAATAACTCACGCATGAATGATGCCACGAATTAAAATTCCAGGAAGATGAATGATTGCGGCTTTTAGTCTAAGAGCAATTCCTAACTTATCTAGTATCTTCAGAACTCAAAATATTATTGTCTTTGGCAATCGAAATCAAACTGTTTGTGCCATATGAGCTTCAAAGTGAAGATTGAAAACCAAAAGCATTCAATTTGATGTCCAGTCATGTGCCACGCTTCACAACACATCACATGCAACTCACCTTGTCTCAGTATCACTTTTTTTTACTGCAAATCTTCATCCAATTTGTATTCTTCTCCACTGGAAATACTCCTTGTTTCACTTCACTTTGTTGAATTGTCAGGCCAGTTTCTTCTGCTGCCTTCTCGATGGCCAGCAAGTGATTTTTTCCTGCTCCAGTCATCCCAGATTCAAAATGTCCAAGCTTTCTGTTTATCTGAAACTTTCTTGTATTTGGTCCTCTTTGACATGCTTCTGATCGTGAAAGCCGCAAAATAATATGGATAGACACTTTTCCGCCGAAATGACACATGAGTGAGAACTTTTTTGCATCACTGTCCACGATCACGATTGGTTAATTTATGACAGCAGAACACAACTCGTTTGTCTGATTAGATCATTTGGATTGGTACCCAAAAGTCTAATTTAAGACCTGATTAAAATTATAACTTGATATGGGTTGAACCCATGATCTAAAATTAGAAAACATGGCTTCAACCCAATTAGATAAGGAGAAGATGGTGTCACTTCCTGCTTCATTATCACTCTGAGCACACAAAGTGGCTACTTCTGCTTAATTGACCTTGTGACACCATTTTGATTCTTTGAGCACATGAAAGAAACAAATAGTTGTTGAGGGACATCATACTGATGAAAAGTGATTGGATATTACTGACAGTTGATGTTAGTCAAAAATAGAAGTGCACACACAATGTGTTGCCGTAGGAATGGGAAAAACATAGGTAGTGGGTGACCTATTTTTCAAGGGCTCGTCACCAATGGGTTAAAGTTATTTTAAGAACTCATTTGAGGTCCACCTTAATTTAAATACAAAGAAAGTCATGGTGACTAGCAACCTATTTAGAAATGCATAATTCATACAAGTTAAACTGCATCTCGTTGCATGGCAGAGGCACACAGTGGTGTTGGTAATGATATCCAATTAATGCAGGTGTTGGCTGTTTGTAGAAAGCCTGTTGATACTGCAGCTTCAACAAACAGTAGTGCAGGTTTGACCCGGAATCCCAAGATGGGCTCCTCTGCCCAAGTGGCAAATTTTAACACACATGACATAGTCACAGTACCTCCTGCCACCTGTAGCATATTGGAGAAAAAAAAGGGCTCAGTATCTGTACTTGAGAAGCATTAAGAATGAGAAAATAATTAATCTGCACAAGGTTTTAAAACCATAAACTAGATAATTAGTACTTCAATCTGCAATTAAATTAAAAGAAAGTCGTTTTTAATCAATTTTATAACGACTATTTTAAAAAAAAAAAACACTGCTAGTCCAGTGTTGAATCACTTTTCTTGGATATCACCCAAGTGATCAGTACATCAAATGGCAGTTTATAAATAAGATATTAACTACTATAAAATGATTTCTCCTTAATAGTTCTTAAAAACTTTAATAACTGCAACTTACTTGCAGCTTTTCTTACTTCATATAAAGCCTCCTCAAACGTCCTGTCGTTTGAGCTCGCTTCACTGAAGTCAGGCTTTAGCAGTAGTGACAAATTCCTGTATGTCGAAGGTTCAGATGTTCCCTGGCAGAGGAGGTAGAGAAATACAGGTAACTGGCACCCAGTCTGAAAGAAATTATAACAAAACTGCTGATTTATTGATGCTTCAGGGGCAGGGGTTCAAAGTAAAGAACCAACTATTTATTGTTCTTTTGTTAAACTTTTTTTAAGTAACTTAAATATAAATGTACAGTTGTTAGAAAAGTGGTGTAGGGTGCAGCTTGGACACCCTAGAATTAAATGATCATAATATTTTTCAAGTTTGCTTCTATTTTGTTTTCAATAGTTCAAATGCTCATGATGCATTTCTGAAGTTTTTTAATTATACATACTGATGAATTTGCATAATATTTACATTGCTCACAATGCAACAGGGGCATGGTCAATTTCTCAAAGTTGGTACAAAAATGCAACTATTGCAAGAAGAGTGTGCCACAGCGACATTTTGACCACATTTTAAATATTTAAAAGCTTATAGATAAATTTCAGAAGTGATAATCACTAAAAACACATAATTTCTTCATGTTGGGCAAGTGAGCGCTTGAAAAGTTCTTTCCTTAGCTTTTTAATCACTGCAAGCTCTCCATATAGATGTATAGTGCGTACCCTGTTGGCATAAACTATTGCTTTCTTGCTTGCTGTCTGTCTGTATGTCATGTCCATAATGTTGTCTATGAGTAGGAATTTTCTGTCAAGAACAAATCTCCCTTCTGTTATGTAGCACCATAGTCATAAGTAATATCAGGTGGCAGGATAATTGCACTAGGGCTTGAAACTTTGAGCAGATACTGTAGTAGTCATAGAGTGCATCACCAGCTGCTGCAATGGACTACAGTGCTGTGGAGGGGAGCAAAATATAACCAAGATAGGGATTTAGTAAGCCTGGAACTACTGTACGTTGGGCTTTCCACGAGACCATTTCGCACCCGTACAGCATGTTCCTCTGGAAAAATTGTTGGCATATCATATACTCGAGGCAACCTTGCTGTACTCCCTTTTGGACGCATACCAACGATCTTTGAAAAAAAAGGAACTAAAGCAGGTCGCTTAAGATTTTTTTTTGTAATGGTTGACAGTTTTATGCTTTCGGCCACTCGGCTTAAACTTGATCTGCGGATTTGACGTGGCGAGCCACTGCAACAGTCCCTTTGAATGTTGCACTGTAAACAGTACTGTAAAGCCTTTTGGAATCTGTTACGATTAAAAGAAAGTCGCGATCACTTAATTGGTTTATTTTTTCAGACAGCCACGGTCTGACTTTTGGCCAAACACCGTGAGTTAGTCGAAACTTGGATGCAGTACATGAATCATTATTAATAAATGCAGTCTCAATTTCCTCATTGCCATTTGTATTATCCGCGTTTGCTGCATTGAACTCTGTAAATAAAAGGTGTAATTGCATGGAGTATCTTGAAGATCATCGCCTTCAAGATCATTACAAAACGATTTTCCAGAATGCATCACCAGTCACAGAATCTTCAACATTTTCTATAAGCTGACTTACCATGCTCTTCAATTGTGTCCTCGACATAGACACATCACTCTTGTTGGCACTTGCCGCAAGGTGTGATGCAGATCTCGAAACAAAAGCAGCTGTTCGTACTGTTGCTGGTGGATGTTGATCTGAAACTGTCCACTTCCCAATAAGCTGCAATTGAAACCTGAAACCTGATAGTTGGATTTTGGTTCAAGATTCTGAAAAGCATTTAAACTTTCAGGTTTAGACATCTTTTCTCCCTTTTTTTCTAGTGTTAAGACTCGGCTCGGCCCAATTTATTGCCACTGTCCATCAAAAGAAAGACAAGCTTTGTTTAGCAGTGCTTTTTCACATGCAGTATCTACAGTCTGGCGCATACGTTACGTTTCAGGTTGTACCCATTTATGAAATAGCAAACAGGCACACAATGGATGTGATTTGGAGAAGACAACCTATTTCTACCTGACAAAATCAGTGTAATGGCCTCAGTTGCCCTTAGTCTGTTGATGTTGAAGCTCTCCTGAACCAATTCCAAAGCCTTGAAAAGAAGATCTAAGACTGTACCATGAGTAAAAGCTGATGCTCCAATTCTTTTCGCTTGTACCCTGTCTACGTTCATTGGCCTCTGTTGTTCTTGTGGATCGCTTTCCCTTAACAAAAGTTTCCTCTACGTTTTGAAGCAAAGCTTTAAAAACAATCTTGATTACTTGAAAAGAGAAATACTGTTGTTATCTGGTCATAAGAGGATGCATATATTATATTATCACTTCTTTGCAAAGTCCTTTCCCTTTTTCAACAAACACATAGACTGCTTCGACATTTTATCGTTAAATGCTATGCCACACAAAACAAAATAGTTTTGAAACAGGGATTGAGCTAAGGATTTTTAACCAGTGGCAGAAGGATATTGACAAATCTCGGCCCACATGCGAAGCTTAGGACTCGATCCTGGGTGGGAGGAACGAGTGCTAACCGCCTGGCCATCCAGACTCCCTTAACTTACTTTTGTATCATTTCCTCAGGCCTTCTACGGCCTCTCTTAAACGCGTCCATACGCCATGTTACTCCTTTATTATATATAGGCTGAAATATCTGGTAAAACGTTGTCTCTTTTGAGTTAAGCGAAGGCTTGAAAAAGGTTGTTAACCGAAACAGGTCGCCGATAAAGTGCAATTTTACTCGAGTATTGTCACTGCACACAGTCTATTTGTCCGTTTTACAGCGTGCTGATCTTTACCTTCGGACACTGGCCGTAGAAGAGAAGATGCTTTGCTAAAGAAGACGTGTGCATCATAACTGCGTAAACTTGAATGAAACTATAATACATTTAGCTG
>JAOBYE010162665.1:0-18216 GCA_025403585.1 Parazoanthus swiftii
TTTTTATGATTATGTACTTCATACAACTCGAACTTCAAAAAAATGAAATGAAAATTTTCGTTTCAGTGGCACTTTAAATGTCACTTGTTGGAAACTAGGCTAGCAGGGCCTCTCTTGAATGTCCACACCCTCCCTGCCTTTCCCTTCGCACCTGCTTCCTTGCACACCTGGGCCCCACTGCTCCTCTATTCCCCACTCTTTGTAATGACTGTTTTAAGGTCGTCTATGTACATATCAATTCCTGGCTGTTGGCAAGTGTGCAAAGTTGATTTCTTTGCTTTGTCCCTTTTCCTTGCGTCTTGCATGTGAATTTGGACATGTACACAAATCCAGGTAACAGCCGCACAGCAACTGAGAATCATAGTCCAACCAGATAGCACCATTAACTGGTTGGTTCCCAAAGCTCAGACATAATAACAGTCTGTTAAAACATTTTAAATTGTTGAAGCTGGATTAAGAAAAACAACGGTTAATTAACCCAGTGCAAAATGTTGAACCGTAGTCCATTTCCATTATAACGTCCCATTGTTTTTGTTTTGTAAGATCGTTTTGTCGAGTTAAGATGTATATTTGACATCATTTGGCTATTTCTCATAGCAATAAAAATGCTTAGTTTCATTGTTGTGCTCGTACTATTCATATGATAAGTTGATTGCGGGGCTAAAGCGTTTCCACTTATGAGCTAATTCAAAATGTAATCAAATCGTTTTGGTTTTGCAGAGGGCAACTCTATGGAAGTGGAACTTTTTGACACATCTGATGACGAAAAGGATGTTAACATTGGAGCTCAGTTGGTTGAAGAAAAGTTTGCGTTACCTGCCCATCCACAGACGACAGAACAGCAAGCAGCTGTAGCCTTGACTCCACAACCTGCAACATCGAACAGGCCTTCCAAGATTACTAAGCTGTCTCAGCTTGAGAGGACGAAGCCTGCGGCCTCAGAGACTGCATACGTCACTTCTGTGGTGTCCCCTGCGAGGTTTTACTGCCAGATTGAAGGCATAGAAGACAGGTTGCAATCCTTGATGGATGATATGTCGATGTTTTACGAGGTTCTAGCTCCAGAAGAGCTAACCAGGAAAGATTGGGCAGTTGGAGACCTCTGCTGTGCCCAGTTTGCTGAAGATGAGTTGTGGTACCGGGCTGTGGTAGAGCATGTGTCTGTCCAAGGAACTGCCGACATCCGGTTTATTGATTATGGGAATGGAGAAACTAAGCCACTGACTGCAATCAAAGAGCTGAAAGAAGATTTTGCAATGGTGCCACCATTTGCCATTGAATGCTGCTTGTCTGGGGCTCGTCCAACTAATGGGAGCAATTGGGCACCAGAGGCAGCCGCCACATTTGAGCAGTTGACAGAGTTTAAGGCACTCACAGCAAAATTCAAGAATCAGACAGAACCAATCGAGGTTGAGTTGATGGAAGGGTCTACAAATTTGATTCAGAAGCTACAGAAAGCTGGGGTTGTTGCTTGTGAAGTAGCAGTTGCAGCTCCACTACATTCCCCACCAGGCCGTAGCAAGACTAAGAAGTTCGATTACGTGAGCCCTACTCTAAAGATTGGAGATGAGAAAAAGGCATGCGTCACTTGTGTGACAACACCTGGGCGGTTTTTCTGCCAGCTTAGTGAGAACACTGTGAAGCTGGACGACTGTAAGTGTGCTTACATCTATTCTATTTATCCTGTTTGGGGGGTGTTCATTAATTTTAGTAGGAAGTGTGTGCACAAGTGCGACCTGGTATGCAGGTCTGAGTAACTACATGTACAATTCATGGAAGGGAGGGCCAGAACTATTTCAGATAGTAAATACAATCCGGTTGGAACTAACTGGTTGGTACAGCATAAAGCAGCACAAGCTGATGCAGTCGTGTATTACTTTACACAAAAACCCCCTTAATAACTACAAGAAAAATCCCTATTATTGATCCAACCATAGTATTTTGGTCTTTATGTTAAATACATAAATTTTTAATCCATGTTAGTGGATTTATTACCAGCTTATGTTTAAGTTGTTTGTTTTTTCCCCTCAGTAATGAATGATTTGAACGACTACTGTTGTCAGTTGGACGAGACAGAAGGCTGCTTGGTCTCCCCTGTTGATGGCCAGCCTTGTGTGGCCCAGTTCAGTGCAGATGGCTTATGGTACCGTGCCAAAGTACTGAGTCTAACAGTTAATAGTGTCGAGGTGCTGTTTGTAGACTATGGAAACACAGAAGTGATCAAACCCAAAGAACTCAAGTCTATGGAGCCCAGGTATTTGAAACTTCCCGTCCAGGCCATCGAGTGCTCTCTCGACCTGAACAAACGAGACTGGACTGTGGAGCATGGAACAACTCTGGAACAGATGACAAATGAAGAAGGAGATGACGGGGAATTACACGAGAAGGAAGTTTCTTTGAAAGTGGTTGGACAACAGGACGGCAGATATGAAGTCAAGGTTCTGGAAGGCTCAACATGTATTAGTGACAACCTTCTTGCTCAGATCGGTGGGAGTGAAGGTTTGTGTGTCTCTGTTATTCTGCTTCGAAAAAAACAGAGTTTCAGTTGTAATTTCAACTGTTTTGCTGTTTGCAGTGCTGTCTTTGTGTGGAAGGGACGGGCAGGTCATCTTGTTCTTCGTGCATTTTTTTATTTCGTAATTTTTTTGGTAGGAAGTGTTATTTACCCTTTCTTTGTTTTAACAGGCGAGTCAGCAGCAGCTACAGTACAAACTGAGGCAGCAGTAATGGAGTTTTCAGAATTGGATCTTAAAGCAGGCGCCACTAAAGAAGGGTATGTGAGCTACACAAACAGCACACAAGATTTCTACATCCAGCTGTCGGAGACGTTCCCCAGTCTCTGTGAAATGATGGATGAAATTGCTGCAGTCTACAGCGGGGGTGTTGATGGAGTGCATGTAAGCAGTCTAAAGCCTGGTTTTCCCTGTGTAGCTTTGTTTGCTGGTGATGGTGGCTGGTACAGAGGCTCTGTGAAGAAGATCTTGTCACCTGAGGAAGTTGAAGTGGAGTATGTTGACTATGGCAACTGTGCGAGAGTGCCAGTTGGAGATGTGAAACCACTTTACAGCAAGTTCGCTGATTTGCCAAAGCAAGCAATTCACTGCAAACTCACTTCAGGAAAGGAGAGTTTCCCCGCCAATGCAGATAAGTTATTCAAGAATGCTGTTGAAGATGAATCTCTAACAACTACCTTTACAACTCTCGATAATGGTGTTTGGAGTGTTGCTTTGAATGTTAAAGATGTTAGCATTACAGAACTGTTGGTTGTTGATGCTGGTGCAGCAGCAGCAATGCCACTGTCAGAGAGTGATCTCCAGATAAACGAGTTTGTCATTGAGGAAATTGTGGAAGGACTGACAGAACCTGTTTATATTGCACATGTGGAAAACCCTGGAGAGTTCTATTTACAGTTGGTTTCTTCAGCAGCAGCTCTCGAGGGACTTACAGCAGCATTAACAGATGCATACTCTGCAATGCAGCCCGATGATTGTCTTTTGAGAAGTTTTGATGTTGGTTCATCTTGCTGTGCGCTGTTTTCCCTAGATGGTCAGTGGTACAGAGCCAAGATCAAGTCTGTCGTGGATGGCGAAGTTACAGTTCATTTCATTGATTATGGCAACAGTGAAACAGTTAAAGCTGATCAGATAAAAGAATTGGATAAAGCATTCGTTTCACTACCGCGGCAGGCAGTTCAGTGTTCCCTGGATGTTGCAAGAGACAGTTGGAGTAGCAGGGAGTGTTCCTTGTTTGAAAAGTTTGCCAGTGATGAAGAGGAATTTGTGGCCAAATTCGGAACACAAGTTGGCAACAAATGGAATGTTATCCTTGAGAACGTCCTTGGAACGTCTGTCTTTGAGGCGCTACTGCCAAAGGATGACGGAGCTAGTGAAGCCATGCTTGAAGTTCGAAAATATGACAACTTGCCAATTACGCCAGGTCAGAGAACAGAAGTGTATATAAGTCATGTAAACGACCCAGGTGATTTTTTCGTTCAGATGTCAGAAACAGCAGCCGTGCTTGAGGCATTAATAGGCCAGATTGGAGAGAGTTATCCTTGCCTTGGCCCAAGTGACTCTTTACTTGAGAAGTGTGAAGTTGGCTCAGTGTGCTGTGTGCCGTTCACAGAAGACAACTGTTTTTATCGAGCCATAGTAAAGAGCATCTCGTCAGATTCACAAGTTGAAGTAGAATTTGTCGACTTTGGCAACTCTGACACTGTGCCGTTGACGTCTTTAAAAAGCCTCACACCAGATCTTGCCAAACCACCGTGCCAAGCTATCAGATGTGGGTTAATGGATGTAAAGAGCAACGGGGCAGATGATAACGCTGCTGTTTTTGAAGCACTCTTTGATAAGCCACTTCAAGCTACATTTGTGAAACAGGAAGAGTCCAAGTGGATTGTTGTATTAGAACATGAGGGCAAGTGTATTAGCAAGAATGATGGACTACTTGCCACAGAGGTGAGTCATGCAGAAACGAAGCTAAGTGTCGATATTCCAGCGAATGTTGAGAAAAGGGAATTAAAGGCAGTCCCTGTCACACAGGGACAGACTGCAGAGGTGTATCTGGTTCACACAAATGACCCAAGCAGTTTCTATGTCCAGTTTTCTGAGTCCGAAGCAGATCTTGATGCAATGATGGCTCAGATTGAGGGTATATATCCATCCCTGGGACCTACAGAGGAATCCTTTGACACAGTAACCGTCAATTCGCTTTGCTGCGCCAAGTTTGAAGAAGACCATCAGTGGTACCGAGCAATAGTCAGAAACGTACCGTCTGATTCTACGGTCGAAGTCGAGTTTGTTGATTATGGGAATATAGAAGTCGTAGCATTGTCATCAGTAAAACTGCTCAGAAATGAGTTCATGAAACTGCCACGCCAAGCGTTACATTGTGGGATGGTTAATGTCAAGACCAACTGGACTGATGAAGACATCGAAGCTTTTCAGGGTATCCTTGGTGAAAAGCTAATCAGTGCCTCCTTCATCTGCCAGGAAGGAGCTATTTGGCTTGTACAGTTAGATTCTGAAGGAGTCTGTGTCAATGAACACGAACAGTTCAAGAAAGTAACTGATGTCGCTGAAGTCAGAGTAGAAAAGGAGGAGACGAAGCAAGACATTGTGGTTAAGTCGTACACTGAACCGGTTTTGGGGCACAGAGAACCAGTATACCTATTGTCAACAGAGTCCACAGATGCATTGTGGTTGCAAGTGGCCATTACAGAAGAAGAATTGGAAACACTCATGACAAATATTGCAAACTGCAGTGATTTGGACAAACTTGATTCTACCCAACTCAGAGAAGGACTTCCTTGCCTCGGCATGTTCACAGAAGATGATAAATGGTACAGAGCACGCGTGGTTGAGTACAACGCTGAAAGTGTCCATGTACGGTATGTTGATTATGGGAACTCGGAGTGGATTCCACTTGTCAGATTAAGGATGATAAGAGACGAGTTTATGCAACTACCTTTGCAAGCTTTTCAGTGCAAACTCGAAGGTGTTAAGGAGGTTGATGGTGATCATCTGTTTGAACTGTGTGACGAGAAGTTGCTTGAAGTGGAGACCATTTCTCGGGAACCTTCAGGGTGTTATGTTCTCAAGTTGTTTGATCCAGACAGTAATAAGTTCCTCAATAAATTTGTCTCGGCTGGTGGAGATGCAGCACCTTCAGCGGCAGAAAGCCCTTCAGATACTACAACGACTTCTGAAGAAAGAACATTCAGCCGTACAGAAATCAAGGCAGGTGATTCTCTAACCTTGTTTGTTACCGTTGTGGACTCTCCTCATAGTCTTTGGTGTCAGCTTGATGATCCAGAAAATAAACTTGAACAGTTGATGGCTGAAATTGATGACAAGTATTCCAAGCTACAAAATGAAGAACTTCAGTTGCAGTCGCCCACCCCTGGGGCTATGTGCTGTGGTCAGTATACCGCTGATGATGTCTGGTACAGAGCTGAGGTTCAGGAAGTTTGTGACGATAGAAACATTGCTGTACACTTTGTCGACTATGGAAATGATGAACACTTACCGCAAACAAGAGTTAAGAAACTACTTGAACAGTTTCAAGTGTTACCAGTTCAGACTGTGAATTGCTCTCTCTTTGGCGTTGAGCCTATGAATGGCGAGTGTTGGAGTGACGGTGCAAATGAGAAGTTTCATGATCTTTGTAGTGACAAGTCGCTTGTAGGCAAGGTTCGAACTGTTACCAAATCGGTTCTTGAAGTTGAACTGACAGACAAGGAAGACGCAACAGGACTGTCGCTTAACTCCCAGTTGATAGCTGCTGGGTTCGCTAGGGAATCTGGTAAGGGGAAAACAGAAAGTGCTGCCAATGAAGACTTGTCCTCAAAGTTAGTCTACAATTTACTGAACCTTCCTGTTGGATCAAAAACAGCTGTTACAGTCACAAACACAGTAAATCCAGGGCAGTTTTGGTGTCAAGTGACAGGAAGCAGCGACAAGCTTCTTTCATTGATGGAAGAGCTAGAAAAGTACTGTACAACTACCCCAGAGTTGAATTTGACAAAACCTTCCATTGGATTGCCTTGTTGTGCTAAGTTTGCAGAAGATGAGCAGTGGTACCGAGCTGTTATTATCGATGTTGGTGCAGACGTTGAAGTACGGTATGTTGATTATGGAAATGCTGCAAAACTTCCACTGTCAGATATCAAGATCATGAATGAGCAGTTCTTGTCACTACCCGTTCAAGCTCTTCAGTGTTCTCTTGACGGTGCAGGTCCAGATGCAGAGGGCGTATGGCAGGCTGATGGGACTGAATACTTCCAAGGACTTGTTCATGACCAGGAAATGGAGCTGACTGTTGTATCTGCAGAGAATGAAAAGTATGTCATCACTTTATCATCAGCCAGTGGTGTTGATTTGGGAACGGCTATGTCTGGCGAAGTACCTTTAGAAGTCCCACCAACGACAAATATTGAAAGTTCTGTTGTTCATGACAAAGAAACGTCTAACCAAGAGGCTATTGGCACCAAAAGTAAACGAGAACTCGGTGCTGACGAGAGTGACGTACAACAAGGCCCTTCAGAGAAAGGAGCAGAAGAAACTGCGACTCTAGATGTTCGGGTAAAGGAGGATCCAGAGTGTCATTCAAAGGTGGATACACGCTTGGAATCAGTTGAGCAAGGCGTTGCTGCATCTCCATCAACAGAAGAGGAGACGTTTGAAGACACTATGGAACACTTCGAAGCTGTAAGAAGGATTACTTCTTTTCTTCATACACGACTTTGTATCACTCTTTATTTTTGTCTTTGTAACTGCTGTTAAAATTGTTTTTGTATCCCCGTTGTCTGTTATTGCTACATAATTCACCTTTGCTGCTGTTGATGTATTCTGTGAACTTTCCTGTTTTTAATAGCACAATGATTGTTCCTGATTGTAACAGGCAGAAGAACATGCTGTGCCAGATGATAAATGTACTGGCAAGAGCACGGGCAAAGTTGGAGATAAGGAGGCTGCATCTGAAGAGGTGGTGAAGGAGGGTGGAGTTGATGCACCTGAGGATGAAGAAACCAAAAGTTCAGGGTCCGAGGAGTTTCTCGAGGCCAGACAGGAGTCGTGTGAAGAAATTGCAGGTATACTTGTCAGTTGGAAAGGTTTGTCTCCTGCAAGTATGATGGCAGTGTTGCGGCTATATGGTACATAGTACATTTGTGTTGTTCTTTTCAAAGTATGTTAAGAAGTTTGTTTTTCTTCGGTAGGTCATATCAAGTACAAAACAAAAAAAATAGTTATAGACCCTATTAATAAATGGCGGCTATTTTCACACTCTTTTGTCAGTATTCAAATTAGCCCAACTAGCCTCGTTCTAAGTAAAAAGATCAAAAGAATATATTAACCCGAACGAGGCTAGTTGGTCTAATTTAAGTAGAGACAAAAGAATACTTAAATAGGCGCCATTTATGAATAGGGTCAATAATGCCAGGAAGGCAGGAACAGGGAATTTGAACTTGATTTTGTTTTCTAGCGAAGATTTAAACTTGCTGAAATTGTTTTAATTATTTTATGATAACAGTCTTTGCTGTGATATTTCATTCAACAGCAGTCACAGGTACCACAGAAGACAATGACAGAAATGGGTCGGCAGAGTTTGATGCGACTGGTAGCCTTGGGGTAAGTTTGGGGAATAGAGAAGGATATGTTCCCTCACCCAGCCCAGTTGTTGATATACAGCCAGGGGGAGATGTCAAGTTTGTCAAAGGAAACACAGACGGAGATGACGAGACAAAGGCGGTTGTTGATCAGCAATAGCAGTGCTAGATCTTTTTTTTTTTAAAAAAAACCCATTGTGTTCTGTGTTTTGTTTATGTTTTGGGACGTAGAAGTTAGTTTTGACAAGTGGTTATACATAACAAGAATGTCCACAAACTAAAAAAATGATAATTTAGAATTTAGTCATGTTTAATCACTTTCTCTTAGATAATAGTTATATACCTGTTTGAGGTAAAAAAAAAATATTGATTTAATACGCATTTATAAAAACAAAAGAAAGTTTGACAACAGTAAATTAGGTTCAACGAAATGCAATTAGAAATTTGAAATATTTGTTTGAGATATGGAGTGTAACCTAATGCATTTACATGCTAGTATTTTGTGTTAATATGATAAGAGTTGAAACGATCGATCTGATCATTTGCAAGTATGCAGAAAAGCATTTCAAAGAAAACGACAATTTATTATTTAGTAGTCGTAATGCTATGGTCTTTGTTTAGCATTGTGACGACATTATCCAAATTTGTTTCAAATGAATTTTGATAGTATTTGTTAGAAACGAAGGTGTGTATCATTATTTGAGTAAAAAGAACTCAGCGAATGCATCCTTTGTTTTTAAGTCGTTGATTGAACTTATTTTGATTTAGAGAGTCAATGCTGAACAAAGCTAACGAAAGGTTACTATACAGAACAAATTTTTAACTGCTGTTTTTAGTTGCTCTAAAAGAACATTTTGAAAGAAATGCTCTTAATTTATTGCTATATTTTTTTTGACCCACGTCAATGAGAGCTCTTTAGTTTTCCGCAGTGATGTTTTTTCAGGAATTATCTGAGACAGTTGTTGGTAACTTAAACACGGCAAGTGAGGGTTTTGTGAGAGAGATGTAACACGCAATGTGGACGCTATTCAGTAATGTAACAGCATTAAAATAGAGAAGTGAAATAAACTATAAATACTAACTGTTCCCAGAAAGGACTGGAATCGTCGTTTTGGATGTAACCTGCTTGTGTCGTGTATTATTCTTCCTTGACAGTACTTATCAGTACTTCTGAATCAACTGGATTTCACCTACTTGCTGAGCTTTTTGTCGCTTTTCTTAAAAGATGTCTTCTCCCCTCTTCTCTATCTTTATCACATTGTGAGCACATTTTCTATTTGCGATATTGATACCATTCTGTCTTTAGCAACCATTTGACAAATCACTAGTCTCATCTTGTAAAAGAACGATACAATTTGCGTCGTGTTTTGTCGGAGTCGTTAATCATTGTTACTGTCTGTGGGGTTTTTGTATGTAAATTTCAGTATACGTCAAACCCCATTCTTGGAGCGAAAAGCGTGATTTGAGATGTTGCGTATAGTTTGATTTTAACTGAAGGGATAGAGAGTAAAAAATAATACGAGGTTAAAAAATAAGTTGCAATAAGCAAAGTCTTGTATGGTCCTTCCATTCAAAATATAAATGCCTCCTAAAGGAGCTGTTATGTTGGAACCTCTGTTTCTAGAACTCTTAAAATAAGTTTTAACATCTTTTAGTAGAGGTCAAAATCAACTAGTGTTGCAACATTGTTCTAAACCCAATTCATGATCTTTGTTTTGGGGTAAACATTAGGGACTTCGGTATTATTTAAACTGAAATTAAATTTCAGAAATGCTGCTTTTATTTCAAGACATTTCACAAAGCCCGCATGGCGGTAAAGATTTGTGTTTCTTTGAACACTATTCAGAAACAGCTGTAGAACTTGTATATTATATTATATTGTGTTGCATTACGTTAAGTTCCTACTTTCTTAAATTTCAAAGTGGATCTGAAGGGTCTGTAAATACTCGTTGGTCAAAATTTGGGATAACTTGGGGTAGAATATAACACAACTGTAAAATGGACTTAACATGCGGTGCCGTAGACCCAAACAACTGTTCCTGTTAGCTGCATTACTGTCCGGGGGGAGGGTATTCGTATTTAAAAACCCTCCTACCCAAACGTAGCTTAAGTTCCCCTCTCAACCATGCTGATTTGGTGTGGCTTGCAACTCCAGCTCTATTTTTGTAGCATGATGACGGAAGTTGAAAACGTTTTAGTCATGCGGTTTGGGTGCTGCGTTCTTATCAAACTGGGAAAATATTCTTCGGGGTTTGACATCCTCTAATTGATCTGAATTTTGTGTGTTCTTGATATTGAAACTGTAGTTTTAAGATAGAAAGCAAGATAGATGACATGTTGCGAGCTTCTTTGTGTAGTGCAAAAGCAACATTAACCAATAGTGAGCAGTAAACTAGAATTTCTGTAGAAAGGGCTTACAAGTCGTGGCATGTGCGAGTAATCTTTTCAGTTTTTGTTCTCATATGTTCATTTTGAAGTGACCAGTTGTTAGTTGAAGAATCGAACCTTGCTTGCTGAAGGCGATTGTGCAGTAAAACAACTCGAATAAACATCCTTTTACTAAAATATATTAAATGGTTTTCTATGTGACGTAGTCTGATGTCAAAAGAATTTCAAGTGTTCTCCCAAGTTTTGACTTCAGGTTGTGTCTCTATGTTTCTATTAAGTAATAACCAACCTCGATAAACACGCAGAACTTGTCCAAAACTCAAACCCGTGTTTATCACATGCCATACTTGTTTTCAGCCAATAGGATCGTATGTACTGTAAGAGTTACTTTACAGATTTACTTCTTTTCAGAAGTGCGTGTTGGTTCAATTATTTCTGAAAGGTTTTTTTTTCAAATTTGGGAAAAAGCAATAGCAGGATGACTATTTAATGATTTTAGCCCGTTAGAGGATGTTTAGTGCTGGTAGACTGATATTTATCCACTACTTGTAGTCAAAGAGCAGTGCAGAAGAATTAGAATCAGACACAAAGACAGAGTCAGGGGGTGTACTGAATGCTAAGGATGATGATAATGAAGAGAAGTTCCTTGATGAAGTTTGTCAGTTGGTACAGAGTGATGGAAGCAGCTTCATACCACTCGTGTGTGCTTCAGATGCAGGTAATAGTTACGGCATTGAAACTTTGAGAAGTGTACTGCTCCAATAATAAAACCAAATCCTTTGTACTCGTCGGTGGAAAATCGAGTAAATCTCGAATTAGAACTGAAACTATTCGCGCAGTTTTGCTAGTCTTGAGTAACAAGGATTCTGGGTATAGATGTACTGACTCGGCAGATAACTCGCCTGAGTTTTAGTATTCATCAAAAATTGAGTAAACACGGTAATGACATGCTGGTAATGGAAGTCGGATTAAGGGGTTCAGTGGTCGAAGATGTTCTTAAAATGTTTCTGTTTTTATTGAAGAAGTATATTTTGTGTTAACGAGCATACGCATCACTGTGACTACCCCCATTTAACGCAGTCCTGGTGCCACTCAAGTGTGCTTCTTCCGCGTATTTTTAACCAAAAAGGCGCGGTATTCGGCTGTTTACAAGGAAAAAAATATCAAAATGAATTCAAAGAAACTTTTTTGATGCATTTTCTGGTTAAGTGTGCAATGTCAGACGTTTTAAAGAGGGCCGTAGATTGTATTTGAAACAAAAACCTGTATGGGTAAGAATATGCAATGAGGGTTTGAGTAGTGGTCCAAATATAGAGCCTTGTGGTACTCCCCTGTTTTGTCTCGAGGGGGTCAAACGAGGTTAATTTTAGGCAGAATATCTCGTACTGGAATGAGATTTGGAAGGCGTAGAGTAAATGAATATGAGGCCTCAAAATGGATTCGGGGTGAAGTAATTCCTGAATAAAAGTTCATCTGTAAACCATTTTAAGAGGAAAACCATGTAGTTTCATGTATGTGTTTTTTGTTAAGGGGAAGACGAGTTGGAGGATGATTCAGAAGACCTTGTGTTGTCTGATGAGGCACTGGAAACCCTCAATAGGGAGCTAGATGAAGAGGAAATTGGTGCGTTCCAGTCGGCAGGGGGACCACAAGAACAGGTGTTGCCAAGAAAAGAGTCTGCTGTCACTGAAGAGATTAGTAAGAAGAAAAATAATGAAGAGACTTCAAATAGTGACGGTGAACAATCCGAAAAGATGTATAAGAAGGACAGTGGTGGAGAGGTTTCGACCAGTGACGAGAAAGCAGCGGAAGAAATGTGTAAGAAAAGAAATGGTGAAGAGACTTCAACAAGTGACAGCAAAGCATCAGAAAAGACGTGTAAGGATGGTGATGAAGATATTTTGACAATGGACAGCAAAGCATCGGAAGAGATGTGTGGGGACAGTGATGAAGAAATTTCGACAATGGACAGCAAAGCATCGGAAGGTATGTACAAGAAAGACATTAGTGAAAAGGTCTTAAAAGGTATTGGTGAAGTATCCGCAGAAATATTGACGAAAATCGATGCAGAGATTGCAACGGGTGACCTCATAGCATCGGAAGAGAATTGTAAGCAAGAAAGTGGTGAAATAATCCCGAACAGTAATGACAAAGCATTACTAGATATTTGTAGAAAGAACAGTGGTGAAAAGATTTCGACCTGTGACGGCACAGCTACTTGCAAAGAGAGAAAAGAGACTTTCGTCGAAAACTTTCGTTGTGAAGAAAGATCTCTAGAAGATTTTGACGTAACGACGTACACTTTGGTAAGAGATGTTAATGAAAAAGTTATTGATGAAAAAAACGTTGAAACGACGAGGTTTCTAGATACAGACAACTGTGAAGGACAGACGGAGCAGGAACTCGAGGTCAAAGCGTCTGAGAGCAATTGTAATGAGCAGAGTGAAGTACAATCAGGATTGGCTGTTGCTCGAATTTTGGTGAATAAAGGTGCTCAACAAGCTGATACAAAAGAGTGGACAGAAGAGCAGGACCGCATTGCAGTAGATGCTGCGTCTGAAAGCACAGAGTCTGGGTTGAAAGAAGATGAAGATGCCAGTGAAGGAGGTGAAGAGCGGCAGTTAGCCCTGGCTAAACCAGATGTCGAGGAACAGACACAGTGTGTTCCAGGAATGGATGACCTTAGTACTCCAACAGTTGCAGTTGAGGTAGAAACGCGGCTTGACAAGAGTGAAGTTCCCCTGGAGAGAAGTGACGAGGAACATTTCTGCAAGACTGATTGCGATTTTACTGGGGAAAGAAAGGAGATGCAGAATGCTCCAACTTTATATACTGATGATGCCGAAGCTACTGTAAACGAATTTGATATTCAACAAAACAGTATTGATGACGGCAGCAAAGAAGTAACTGTAGATGATCAAACTAAAGCAGTTACAGACATAAACGAGGTTCCTATAGACATGTCTGCAAAAGGTCAAGACTTTGCATATCTTGGTGATAATGTTCCAGAGCTGGCAGCTACTGTCCTGGGTAGGGATGATCTGAACGCTGCTGGAAACCTGTTGGATGTTTCGGAATTGGGTGACAAACTTGCACCAACATCAGAGGATACTGCAACAACGTGTTTGATGGAACCAACACCTGAGGACCAAACTGTTACTCTTAGTTCAGTCAGCAAAATCAGTGAAGATTTTGACAAACAAATTAGAAAAGCGTCCATATCACTGGTGGAGAATCAGGGAGAAGTACCAGCTGATATAATAGCGAGTGAAAGGCCTGTTGGAGAGATCGACTCGACGGTTGTGGAAGCTGTCTCCTGTGATCCAGAACAGGATATTGTGATTCCTGAGGAAGCGGCTCAAGAGGTTGTGAATGAGAATGTTTCTGAAGAATCTGCAAGGCCAAGAGACTCTATCATCACAGATGATGGTGGCATAGGTGAAGCCGAAGTTGGCTACACAGTACCAGATGAGGAGAAACCTGCTTATTGTACACAACAAACTAATGGGATGATGTCAAATGGACATAACGAAGCTGTAAGTTGAGAGACTATTACTGCTGCAGTAGAATGATATGTTCTCATTCTTTACAATTCCTTTTAGATTGTTTTAGTTTATTTTAACGAGTTTTGGGAATGGTGCTGCGTATTGTTTTTATGTTCCAAATTTTGTTGCATGCTCTGTATTTATTTCCATATTTTGTACTAAGTCACTTCCTAAACCAAATGATGACAAGAAACGTTTACAAAGGTTACCCTAGTGTTTCTTCTGTACATCTGTCGTTTACTCTGAAAATCATGCTCGGCGTTCACATCTGAGGCTCAGTATTGGAAGTACAAATTTTAGATTGTCTTACTTAAAGTTTACAGATCAACTGTAACATTTGTGGTTGGTTTGGTCACACAACATTCTCTGGCAATCCGTTTAAGTTCTTGATCATTCCTAGGCGAGAGACTGCAGTTGGAAACAATCTGTTCCTGTGTCCATTTGGAGATAACTTGATGTTTGGTCCTAAAAGTAGTGTAACTTTGAAGATGACATAACTTTTCTTTTTGCAAACCGTGTCCTTGAAATTTACTGTTACTAACACTGCTACTGTTGCTAACTCTGTTACCATTTGTTGTTTCTGTCGCTAATATTGCTACAATTACTGTTACTGTTAATACTAATTTTGTTACCATTCCTCTTTCTGTTAACAATACTGCTATCTTTGATAATAGTAATAACAGATTATGCGATAATAGCAGCTTTTATTGTGGAAAATGCAAAGCACCAGACATGTTCAAATTACATGCATGAAAAAATGTATGAATTATCTACATTATCCGAATATATAAAGAACAAGTATAAATAAAGATAGGCTAAAATATATTGTAACTAAATTCAAACTTAAAAAGAATTGAAAAGACATATGTTGGTAAAAACGGATTTAAACTGGCTTGGTTGTACTCTACAAAGGGTATAATCTTGCATTCTAAGTTGCCTGGTTCTTCGAATAGCAGAAGATCCCTTATGTGTGGTGGTTATTGTTTGTCACATAATCTCTAGTATGTAAAACGTCGGTTTTGCTACATTGCTTGGAGCAGTAAACGGATTTAAAAGATCCAGCAAATAATTTGTCTGTTATGCTTAAGTATTTGTTAAAGGAGTCGCTACCGTGCACTCCGATGTCGTATGTAAAGAGCGATAGAGTTAAATTTTGGAACTGTTGCTAATACTGCTACCGTTACTGTTACAAATACTGTTATTATTACTGTTGCTAGTATTGCTACCATTACCTTTACTTTTACTAATACTGTTACCATACTGTTAATGATACTAATTTTGCGACCTTTACAGTACTAATACTACTACCAATGCAGTTGCAAACACTACTGAAGTTAAATGTCTCGCGTTACAACATGCTAGCTTCATTTCTATACGGCTTAGCTGTGACATCTGCTGTTTTGCACAAACAGGCAGATGAAAGCCTGATGCAAGATATTTCACTGGAGGACGAAGTTCGTGTTACAGCAGTCACGGGTGATGGTCATTTCTGGTCACACTTCAGCTCTCTTACAGACCCAGCTGCATTTAACGAGTTGCAGGAGTCTATGAATAAATACTATGGTGATGGAGAGAAACTAGAATCAGGTTAGTGTTTTTCAGTTCGTAACATTTTGATGCTCATTATATGCTTGTTACGTACTTTTAAATGCATTTAAGAAGTGAATATTTGGGGTTTGTTTTATCATGAAGTAAATTTTGCAAATATCTTAGCAGGCCATCAATGTAGTCAAGTCTTTTATGTTGGTTATTTGGACCTCTTGTTTCAACAGCCCACACTTGGAATGAAGGTGATTTGTGTGCAGTACTTTGCACTGAGGACAACCAGTGGTGCCGAGCGGAGGTCACGTCTGTCTGTGCACCTTCTACTCCTAATAAGAAGAAGGCAGGGTTTTTGTCACGGCTTTTGACAAAAAAGAATGAGTATGCTGAACTACGTAAGAGTCTTAAGATCCATTTTGATTCCTTGTTGAAATTGGTTTTGTGCAAATTGTGTTGGTTTTATACACACCAACACTGAACCATGACACAATTCAAAGTACTCCTTTGTCAACTTTCGAATAATTTATTGATTGTATGTACTCGGTGCCTCTATTCATCTATTCATTGTACTTCATACAAGAAAACTGGACCATGACACCACTTATTCATGCATACTCTCTTTATACTCACTTTGAATAATTATCCATTTGTCTTGACGTTTTAGTTATTGTTATAACTAGAGTTTATACTATCTCAAACAACATAACAACCGAGATAGTGATTCGTGGTTGTGAAGTAGCAAGTTTGGCCAAACATCTTCAAGAGATTTTTTGATAAGTAACCGAATAGTACAGGCCCTGGCTGTCTATAGAGTGGATAGCACTGTCTAGCAGATAAATCTTTCTCCACTGCATAACATGACCTAAATTGTTAACATTTGTTTGCTGGAAAATGCTAAACAGTCGTTAAACAACCGGAGCCAGAATTGCATGAAAGTTTGTTTGATAACAAAAACTGCTTGATGAAATATGACTGCACATACCTTTCAGTTGAGAAAGTCAAAGTTTATTTAGACTAAATAAATTCATTTTTAAAAAATGTGAAACTGAAATCTAGATGTTAGTTTACCAAACCGTAGGAACATATTCAGGGTATCAAAGAGTAATTTTGGAAGCAATGCTCAACAGGACAACTCGCAAGAATGAGTAGAGTTAGCTTTGACGGTATACAATTTATACTCTCTGCAACCACAAATAGCGAGACCCTTGTTTAGTCCATTGAAATCAAAATCTTCCGTTTTACCCCCAGCCGATGGGAACTGTACAGTGACATTGTTGGACAGCGGTGTGCAGGCGATGGTCTCCCTAAAGGCACTTCGGCCATTGGATGCTAGTTTCCAGGACCTTCCCCACCAAGCCAAACTGTGCCATTTAGATGCTGCTAGTAACTGGGCCCCACAGGGTGTTGACAAACTTGAAGAACTGTTGGCTCACCGGACATTCCGTGCAGTGGTCAAGATGGCTGCAGGAGACATTCTCTCGTGTCCAGATGTTCCGCTGATTCTTTTCCCTTCCAAAGACAGAGATGAGACTACTGGTTGTGAGTTCTTACCTTCTTGAGAAAATTGTGTCTGTGCTGCCCTTTGAAAGCCAGTTTAAAAGTCGTTTCAGATCTCTAGTTGATACCCCGTTGTCAGGGTTCGTACACCACCCGGAAACTATGGATTACCGTGGATCTGAAGAATTTTGAATCAAGGCCTGGAATTCCTTGAAAAGAAAATATTTTTTAAATTTACTTTCAATTGTTTGACAAACCTGTTGACAAGATAGACAGACTGACTGATTAACTGAGTGACGTAGTTGCCTACTTACTGACTTGATTATTTGTTTACTGATTAGTTTGGCGTAAATAACAGTGATTAGATCGATTGATTCATTGACTGATTGATGAACTGGTTTGGTTGTTTAACTGTTTGGTTCAGTGAATTATTTGATGGATGAAATGATTGGTTGACAAATGATTCTGTGTCGGAATGGTTAACTGACAGTTGACTGCATAATTTGGTTGTTTTGTTGCTACCACCAACATTCTCTCTTTTAACAGGTTTCCTCCTGGAAAGGAAACTGAGCCAAGTTTTTTTTACCTTTTAGACTCAGAAAACAGAGTTGAGAAACCAACCGAGTCCATCAACCAGAAGCTTCAAAACGAAGGACTCGTTCAATTGTGACAAACGCCACAGTACAGCTAGATTTTCAATCTTTGGGTTTGCCTGATTTGTTGGTACTAAGCCAGGGTGGTTACTTGTTCACAGGCTGGGCGTTTGGTACTTGTCTCTAACCGCACCAGGCTGTTGTCAATGACACCACGTTCCAAGGCAGCAGGCTGTGACGTTAACAAGACCCGGATGACCATTGTTTCGCCAATTCTCACCCAGCAAAGACGTTTTACCTTGTCACCGGCATATGTTAAATGTTAGTGATCGCCGCACTGATTATATATGTTATGTTTTTCAAGTTTTGCAAAAAAGTTGAACGTGAGATGTTTTTCACGGAAAAACTGATGATGTATTTGAACACAGTTTGCGGTCACGTCGAGATACTTTCTCTTAGTAATTGAAACTGTAGAATTTATGAGACATTTCCATCGATAACTCATAATGTACCGGCAGTCGGCCGTTGCAAATTACAGTAA
>JAOBYE010162776.1:6674-18216 GCA_025403585.1 Parazoanthus swiftii
AAAAATCATCCATATGTAAATGTACGTCCCTATACTACCTGCCTCGACAAGCTTCGCTAAAAGCAGGCAATCTACGTTGTAATATTGTTTTGTAATATATCAATAGTTTTATTGTTGTTGTTTTTGTTGTTTATGAGAAGCACCGAGGTCTGTTACCACAACACGTGCAGAAAATTGTTTTGAAACTTTATTTAGCAGTATACACAACATTCTCCAACATTTAACAAGTGTCTGAAGTCATTTGTGGCTAAATATCCATAGCTCTACCACTACAACTTATAGTGATCAGGAATGTCGGTGCAGTATTTTAAGTTGGAGGGAGGACTAGTTACTTGAAATAGGGAGGAAGGCCGAGGGGGCGAAGATTTAAACAAAATAGCACTTGTTCTCTTACTCTTAAACGAGTGTGAACGACATTTAAAACCAGCGACCGTGCATACCTATAACCGTATTCAGTTGTGCGAGAATTATCCCTGGCATCAATTTCTTCACTTGTATTTTAATATTGGTTTGCGGTCGTTTTTTCTTTTTTATGATTTTACTTGGCAATGTGATTTCGTACATTTTGTGATAGGTTATCAAAGTTATGTAAACTTGTCCTGATAGTGTTATTAACCTGAAGGCCGTTTTAAAATTCTGATGATAAAATAACGTTTGTACCTGGGTCCAAAAATGAAAAAACCCGGTATTTATTCGTGACTAAACCCTATATATAAAGCTTCTACTACTTCTCCGAACATGAATGCTTGAGGAGGTGAGGGAGTTTAAGAATTTGTGCATACATTTTGGCATGCAATGGCCCACTTATTAACTTCCATACAAACAATGGTTGCTTAATAGGCTGCTGTTGCCCTGGTAACAAATGCAAAAACTTCAAAAAATCCAGGGGGGGAGCTTAGATTGACCCGCCAAAGCTTTCTAAGGTTAATTATGTCGAAAACACTTTCATTGACGAATTGCTCGCTTAACGATTACCGTATGCATAAAATATATTTTGGAAAAAAACCTTCGCCAACATGGTTCACGATCAAAGAGTCTACTGAAGTACCGGCAAACAATCATCTCAAAAGTAACAGAGTTACTTTTTTTCTTAATAAAAAGTTTAGTTATATCTTATATCAAAAGTTAGTGTAAAGTTATGCTTTTGTTTGTTTAAAATAACGGGTGAAACGCTGTTTTTCGCGTTTGGAATGCAACAGACACGGATATTTTAAACAATAAAAGAAGAAACACCGCACCTTTGAAACTACACCAAAACCTTTCTAAAATTCTGGCAGTGTTAGTGATAGGACTTTTGTGGCACTGTATAGCTCTCGGTGAGTCAGGTCTTCAACATTTTTTACAACTACAGGGTTTGTTATTTGTAATTTTTGGATGGCCTTGTTTCTTTAGATTTTTAAAGTATTCTATATGCCTCCTACTCTCCATCCAACATGCCTCCTACTTAAACTTTTAACGGATCATTCTGGATGTAGCACATGTCTTGCATTGTCTACTGACGCTCCCAAGTTATTGACAAGTCCTGCCGCAATGTTTTGCTCCAGTTCTGAACTAAGGCGGTGGAATATCCTCCATCTCTGTGTATGTTTCTTTGCTTTAACGCCATGGTCGAGCAACCTCCTTTGCGGGATTTTGGCCGGTCGTTTTTCTGACATTCTCAAGGGGAGTTAATCTTCCGCGGCTTCCTGACTGCAAAAGGTTGTCGTTTCGGTTTGCGCGCCTATCATTTGGGTGAGCTGGCGTTAGCAGACGACCAACGCTTATAGTAGCAGCTGGTGAATCTGTTGTCCTTTCCGCGTCGTCGTCATTTTCGATCTTTCGCGTTGTTATCTCAGGCTTTACTGCATTGTCAGCTTTGTGTGGAGACGGACTGGCGATTACTGGGCTTTCAGAAAAATGCACGTTTTCTTTTCGACTTTTCGAACGCTTTGGATTGGATATTGGGGAGTCTTGCTGGGTTCCAAACGGTGTGTTGGGAATGGTTCGTCCGCCTGAAAAATGCCCGCTATCAATTCGACTCTTGGACCTTATCCCCCAACTCACACCTTCGTAATCATTTGGTGTCGGTGTTCGGTTCTTAAACAAAAGCTCTGCTTCATCTTCCTCCGTATCAAAATGTTTCTCTAACTCTGGTGGGGTCGCTGTTTTTGGTCGACTGTGTTGCTCCGACTGAGGACTGGAGACGAAAACCTCCTCGTTGCTCTTAACTTGACTGATGTCTATAATTCTTCTTGACCGTCTGCACTTTATAGCGCGAAGGAATTCCTCCTTCAGTTCTTTGTTGACTAAAGAATAGACGACAACCTTACAAGCGAAGGCAGTTAGTGCCATGAGAGAACATACTACATACAGCGAGCGAGGCATCATAAAGAACCCTTCAAAAGACTCAATTATTTCTACAAGTAAAAATGGAACCCAGAGGCAAAGAACACTAATCGTTGTTGCACCAAAGAGTCGCGCTGTCTCTTCCTTTTTGTCCCAGGTTTCCCCAGTGAAGACTTCAACTTTGTTTTGCTTCTTTGAATGGATCTCCATTCTGCGCTTGACCTCAACGTAACAACCAACCACAACAATCAATGGCAAAACAACGAAAACGATATCAAGAACTGAGGCAAACGTGTAGTTTATTTCTTCCATGTCGGGCCTGCAGAAGAGGTAGCCCGGATGGAAGCTAAATTTATGCCCGTTTAAGAAGTAGGAGCTTGGAACGATTAGCGAGAAAAACCAAGATGAAGCGATAAGCCCAGTGACAACATATTGCGTCATAAATTCAGAGTATTTCGCCGGCCGCACAACGGCAAAGCATCGGTCAACTGCACACAGTGTTATAGTGAGAACTGTCACTGCCACCAAGACTGATGTTACGAAACCTTGGAACTGACAAGTTGTGTCGCCGTAGATCCATTTTCCCCTCACCACTACAGCCATTGACAGTGGAACTACGAACAGTGTCATCAAGATATCGGAGACTGCAAACGACATCAAGTACATATTTGGTATTGTTTGCAATCTTGCACTCTTGCAGAAGGCAACAAAGATTATAACGTTCCCGATAATTGCCATTAAGAAGACGCACAGTAGAAGAATAAACTCTGCCGCTATTATTTCGTTCCATCTTGTTTCAAGTTTCAGCGCTAAGACGCTTGTCTCATTTTCCAAATCTGTAGCTGTCATTTTCAAGCCGTGGAATTGATTCTGCGCTATTTACAGATCTAGATTGTATGTGGCTGACTTGTTTTTAACTTTTTGCAAATTTTGCAGAACTTTGTCCTCTTTCTTCCTTTTGTTGTATTTTCCGTTTTTATCACTGTTTGGATAAAAATTTACAAAGCGTTAATACCAGTCAAAATAATTGTTCCTCTATGAAAACATATAAACCTACATTTGGAATAGTGGCAAACATACACATTTTCCATACCCGTTGGATCCAAATGTCTGTTCGCTACTCTAGCAGCAAGCTTTTGTACCGAAAGTATGTCAAACTTTTCTTTTCTTGCAACGCTAAGAAATAATTAACCTCCTTGGTTACGTTGAATCGCTTTGTAAACAAATATTGTCGTTGAACACCTGCTTGACAAGGTATTTCCTACCCAAAGCGTTAGCGATATAACTGAAATATACCAACGTTCCTATTTCATGTGGAAAAGCCATGAAAACAATTCGGTGAGTTTATTATGAAACAAACACAGACAAATATTTTACCACCTTCACGATTATGTGACTGAAATACACAGTATTCTTACTTCATTTAAACATGTTGTTAATAAGTTCTGTAGACCTGCTTTGTTTTTCAAATTTTTAATTGAAAATTCTTGCAGAAAAAAATCACCCGCTGAGAACTAACGACTGGCTTCATTAACAATTCAAATATTGATGTTGCTGCGAACAGTTAAGAAATTCAATTTTCTTAAGAAGGCCTGGCTGGTTAATTCCGCATTTTTAGTACATGACAATTAGTATTGTTAGTTCATTTTTCTATAGTTACATTTTCAGCTAATGCTAAACGTTTTCAAAACAGATTCTCATTACTCAAATGTTTTGTAATAAAGTCGTAAGTGCAAAACTGAAAAAAAAATGGTATTCGTTTTTTTTCTCCTTTTTTGGTTTTTCAAGTCGTAAAAAATAATAGTGACAGGTTTGACAATAAAACGTATTTTTTATCAATTATTATTCAATGCGTTGTGATCTATTTCAGTTTTAGTAAAAGAGTGGAAGCGGAAGAACATGATTCAGACACTGAAATTAGGTAATTAACAATTTTGGTCAACCTAATGTCGCCTTCATCCTAACAAACATAATTGTTTCACTTTGCTCCTTCTGAAATGTCTTTCTTAAAGATATTACAGATGAACTAATCAAGTATGAGCGTAATATCAAAAGATATATCTTCTGAAAGAGTTAAAGATCACAGCTCAGTTCAGAAGCATGCGGTCATTAAGAAGGCAGGATTAAAGCAAGACCTTATTTAAACACTGCGTTACGAAATGTAATCCTAGCCTCGTTCACAAGCGCCTCGCGGTCGTTCGCAGAAGTTTGGTAAGGTGCGGTTACCAAGGGTCATCAAGGCCCCGAGCAAAATTGGGTCTTTCAAACAAGACGTGAGGCCACCTGGTACTCATGGGTTTCGTTTTCGTATCACATTTAGATTTTTAGATTTTAAGGAGTTAAGCTCGAAGTTAATTTCGCTCCCCATGCGAAAGGCTTTTCAGGGTTGTTTGCAATATATCTTAAAATTACAGTTACCTAAATCGTTCTCTACAATACTACATAAAAAGTGGTAGAACTGTAAAATCTATAAAGACAAAAAAAATATTTTGGAAGACTTTATATGTTTCTTCCCTTTATTACTGTATTTTACTTTTACAATCACATTTTATATTCTATACGCGTACTTATTACCACGTTTTTTTCTTGAAGATTCATTATTACATACTGTTTACATTACCTTTTCTTATTGCAAAAAAGCAATAGTTTTATATTTTTTTGCTGCTTACTACAAACTACACCTACCTGATTATTTGATTATCTTTACTTGTCTGATAATGGGCAGCGCAGTTGAGCATCAAGCTCGAGCATGCAACCCAGATTTTTATCAATTTCACCAGTTTTATACAATTTTACCCATTTAACGCATACTTTTATGAGATATTTTAGCTCTGCATTAGTTTATTGGACGCTCTACGGCATTCGTGTCGAAATCTTATACATACATCTTTTTATGACACATTTATATGCATATATATGACTGATAAATACATTTCCTTCCTTGCTACTTATCTTATAGTAAATTTTGTAGTTACAGTCGGTTGCAATTTATATGCGTGTTTAAAAACACTATTATCTTGTAGATTTACAGTTACGTATTACGTACTAGAAAAATGACTCTATCATGCCTTCCTCCCCACCCAAGAAAAGAAAAATCAGGGTTGCTCCGTCGGCCTGAGTCAGTCAGCTTCTCGTTTATACCTAGTAGCAGTTTCTCTGGCGTGAGTGGAGAGAAAACGTGTTGCACAAAACGTTTGTAAAGTTTCTAAGTTTGGAAGCTTGGGAGTTCCTTTTCCCTTTCATAATTGTTTAGTGTATTGTTTACTTTTTTGTATTTTAATGTTTTCCAAGTGGAACTGTACTGATAATTCCATAGTTATTGCATGGGATGTAGTAGTAGATCTCCTTAATGATCCCTCTTTTAAATCACGAATATATATATATATATGGTGGAAAAAAACCAATCCTCATTCTAAATTGATAGGAAATCACCCTTTTAGTAACTACATCTTTATCCAAAGGACTTTTGTCTAAAATCTTAACTCTTTCCAGTACCCAGTGCCTGAATATAAAATTGAGATAGTTCAATCCATATAGCTTACGTATTTTAAAAGAGTATCTGGATTTTAGGGGAACTCGTCCACCAAGTCTATTGTATATTAGATCGTAATCGGGCGCGGTTAATCCATTGCATCTTATCAAGTCAACGATTAGGGTTGATTTTCAGTGAAATTCCGTCCTTTCATGACCAAAGCTGACGACTTGGAATAACACAAATTCAAGCGAAAAAAACAGCACTCCGTTTTTCTTCTTACGTCTGACTATAAACTATTGTTACGTTATCTAGGATCCTGGTATAGCAACTGCATTGGTATTTAAAAAAGTAACTTTCTTGAAACTCACTTTCCCACGACCTACACCAAAAGACTTTCCCTTTGTTTTCTGTATTCTCTTGACACTTATATGCTTCCTAGAGTAACAGTTTTAACAACAATCGTGTTGGTTCTTACCGCCTGCACTCAAAGCATGGTATTAGGATAGTTGAAGTCCTGCTTTCAAATTGTGTCTGCTTGCGGGAGGGCGAAGGAAGAGACTGGCTAATTAGGGGGGGGGGGGGGGCTGCAAATCTGTTTTCCCAAAAACGTCTGTACAATTTTGGAAAAGGTGAGGACTAAAGTTCAATTACTTGGGTGTGTGTGATCTGATCTGCAACTGGACCAATGCGGTTTTCATTCACCAAACATCTTCTACAGGCGGGAAATAAACTGAACACCTTTTGCCGTAACTTCTTAAAGAGCAAGACATAAATTATGGGATTGTAAATGCAAGACGATTTTGCAAAATACGCTGGAATACTTGCTCCTAACGGACCTATCATATCCTTGTGTCCTGTCGCTGAAATCAAGGCTACCACAGCATACGGTGTCCAAGAAATCAGAAAAGCTGCGATCATGGCCAAAATCAGAAACGCCATCTTCTTCTCGGTCTTCAGAGCATCAGCAGCTGCAGCGGATAATCTTCCCCACACAGTGTTTGCATTGATACGCATCTGCTGCACAACTTTGTACAGTTTGTGATAAGAGAAACCAATGATTGCCAGTGGAAGCACAAAACAGCCGAGATATAGAACCACTGTGTACGTCACGGCGCTTGGACTTGAAGATGACCAGTCTACAGAGCAACTCGTACCAATACCTTCAGTCGTGTATGATGACCAGCTAGCTAACGGAGCAATGCTGAAAACAAGCGAGTACATCCAAAGAAAAAGAACAAAATAGACTGTTCGTTTTTTGTTGAACAAACCGTGTCCTCTGGTTGCTCTTTCCATGGTGTCGTATCGCTCAAAAGCTGCTCCTGCAAGGTGGTTTATCGATGCAACGCCACAGAGGGTGGTTAAAAATCCGTACGCTTTGCAACCTGACTCTCCAAAGGGCCATTTCTCTTTTACATTTGCGTGGATTGTGAAAGGAATTGCCAAACAGGACGACAAGAAATCAGCGAAACACATGCTGAACAGGATAATATTTGGAACCGTTAAAAGACTGCGATGCTTGATAAAAGTCGCAAGAGTAACACCGTTCAGCACACCTCCCAGAACACATATTAAACTCCCAATTACTGCAAATGAAGAAAATGTAGCTTCAGTTACGCCTGTCATTTTGTTTTACAAAAAATTCTTTGATGCAGTCGCTAAACCAAACCAGCTTTTGCGAAACTTTCCCAATCTTAAGAGTTAATAGAGCTGAAAAAACCTTAACAACTGTCGGGATTAAGATAAGAAAAAGGTGGGACGCGATTCGTCCTTCGTCAGTCAAATCAATTTCCTGTTATTCCAGTTAAAGTAGGTTTTTAGTACATTTAATCTAAGCCGGTTCAATCTGGCGATATGTTTATACTTTTCAATTCACGTTTAGCCGGTTTGTCTTCTATTTATGTGCATTTTATCTTGCATTTAAAGCAATAAAATTCAGAAAAAGTGAGCGACGACTTCAGACGTTGAAGAAAGAATATCAGGTTGTGTTTGTAAGGATATTTAGAGATAATGGTTTATTTTTTCCCGCAATGTAACAACATAATATTATTTGCTTTTCCAGTTTTTTAAACACGCTGTGTTGACCTTAAAAGTTACTCGTAGGCAAAATTACTTTTTCAATGCGCTTTCATTTCTGTGCAAAATAAATATGTGATAAAAAAAAGGGTTATTTAAGTCTTTCGAGAATTAACCTCATTGACAAAAAGGAACACATAAATACTACGGAGTATTTTAAAGTGTGAAGCAAACAAGTTTGGAATTAATGTGTTTGATGCAAATTAAATAACATTTGTGATGTTTTTACATTTATTGAATATGTTGAAAAGAAAAATTGCTTTCGTAGGTGACCTTTAGTACACAATACATTTTCAAAACACAAAAGTGTTTTCAACATGCCACGCGTTTCGTGGGTCTCGTGGAAAAAAATCTGCTTTCTCAATTAAAAGCGAGATCAATCATAAAATATTTGCTTTGTTTCAAGAGCTATATTGTAGATAATGAAGTTGGGAAAATGTTTTGCTTATTTACGGCAATATGTAATTATGTTTTCTAAACACACTAAAGAGACTTTCTCCCTATTGAACATTTTCAAACTTTTTTCTTCAGCATGGAGTGTTCTATCATTTGTTTTGACAAATATAAGGAAAAAAATCGCTAAGCATAGACGTTAAAATTCTTAGAAAAAAAAACATATAATCCTGAGCTGATTTTGTATGATCAGAACGTATTGTGGTTCCATTTACTGAACAAGTCTTCTCATACATGCATGTACACAGAATTTGTTAATTGCTTCTTGTACATTATAAACTATTTATCATGAGTGCAGATATCTTAGCTCAAAGTAACTGCCTTTACTATAAGCTAAAAGTGGTTAAAAGTGCAAGATTGCCAGACAAATTTTCAACTGGGGGACCCCCTGGGGTTGTAAATCCTGCACCTTACACTCTATTTATTACTAAATACCCTTTTCAATCAGGTATGACGAGCGTTTCGATTTTTTGGAGCAGTTCACTCCTTTTGGTGGTTGTGTCCATGCATGGTGTCATGGACTTATGGATTCAAAACGACGGGAAGCTGTTAAGAATACGTTCATACGCTTAGCAGCCTGTTTCTCCAAAAGGCCATTACGTCATTAGTATGACAAGAATACAGATAAAGAGGCGATAAAGTCGGAGGTGGACACGCAGTTTGAAAATAATGAAGATTTTCTTGAGAAAAATTACTAGAACGGAGTTAATCAACAAACATTCCATAACCTCTGTTGAAGTACAGTACATGTCCAATGGCAGTGTTTGTTGTTTGTTCGAGCGATGGCCAATTGAACTTACAGTAATGTCAGCATTGTTTCTCTTCCGTTGTTGGGCTGTCGCTACAACTGCGATCTTCCATACTTTATTTGCGTTCTAGTTTACTTTGGGCACGGACAAAAAGTATTCCACTTTATATTTGTAGGTTTCCTTAGAAACAACAATTTTAATCTTTTTTCTATGGTTCGCATAAACTTTGAACTATTGATTACTGAAAAACATGTAGCTACTGACTACTCATATACTATTCCTTCTTTATTCGTTTTCTTAGTGATTTCATACTTCGCTTAATATTTTTTAAAATCATAGTTTTTCCGCAGTATTATTAACTTCGTTGTTACTTGCTTTGTGTCAACTTCGGTAGATGTTATTGACTCATTTTAAAAGTCTTTGTTTTACCTTCATTTTGAAGATGAACTGAACTTAATGGTTTCAAAATGTAATTGTTGTGAAAGCACGAAAAGCAAGAATATAATCAACGGAAATATACCAAAGACATACACTCTCAGAGAGATTTGTATTGTAATACACATTCAGTTTAGTTTGTTCAATCCTTAGAAAACGAGCCCTATAAAGTCACGCTGGTTCTACAGGTCTTCGGAATTTCTACGAGCGTTTAAATTGGGTGGCGAGCTGACAACTATGCAAGAGATCGAACCTCAATTGATCCAGTTTCTGTCTTCTCTTTCACACTTCTTCATGTTCGCTTTTTTTAACTAGAATCCTGCAATTTTTTTAAAATTTAGATTATTTTTCAAATAAAAATAACAATAATAACAACCAGCAGTTGTAAACACTTCCCACCGTTTGGAAACTCCCTCTTCCATTTTTCAGCGCGCTCCATCCAGCTAAGCGCTGATTGGCTGAAAACTATTTTTCACTTGTTTTGACTGATTGAGAACAGAGTAATCTGGAAGTCGAACGCCGAAAATGTGCCTTAACGTGAAAATCGTCTCTCCTTTTATCGTCACGCGCATGCGTAGCCTTTCCGCTGAACAGAAGACAATGCAGTCAAAACATCAATCTTGTACGAAATTAGACTTGCTCTCCGTTCGCTGCCCTCACTCCGAGCAACAATATAGATATTACATTAGAACAGTATACCCGTGTGAAACGCTCTGGGTTTTTTCGTTCAGGCTCCAACTTCTAATTAACACACGTAACAATTCAGATATATCACTATTATGCTTTTTGTTCGTAATATTTATTTAATTCAATTTGGGCTTTTTGTTAATTTCCACCGTAACAACTGCAATTTATGGTTACTACCGCTAAGGAATACAAGATATTAGGTTGCATAATCCCCGTTACTTCTGCAAAGACATATCGAAAAATCCCAAAAGTATAGATTTTGTAACTTCCGCAAATTTCACAGTTTTGGCCGAAGCTTTTTAAAAACCGCTAAACAAATCTTCATTAATAGTTCAATTGTTCGAACTATTGCTAAATTGCAAAAACTTGCAAACATATTAAATGTTTGCTACTTTTATTGGATCTTTGGGAAAAATCGGAATAGTTTCTGTAAAATCTACCGTATTATATGTAACATGCGTTATGCATAATGTCCGGTTGCCTTTGGTGAAAAAGTAATTACAACAGCAACTTTTACTTCAGCTTTCGGTGGTCCAGCTGCAGGCACGTCGGGTTTTTTATTGTATACGATCTGAATATTTTCTGAGCGAACATAATTTCTACTCGCCAGACATTGGCAGTATGACAAACACAACAAGTTCAACATCTTTGTGCGAAATGTCTTGAAGAGCAAGATATATATTATGGGGTTGTATATGTAAGACGACCTAGCAAAATATGCTGGAATACTTGCACCTAGCGGGCCTATCATATCCTTGTGTCCTGTTACTGATAACAAGGATACCGCAGCATATGGTGTCCAAGAAATTAGAAAAGCTGCAATCATGGCCAAAATCAGAAACGCCATCTTCTTCTCGGTTTTCAGAGCATCAGCAGCTGCAGCGGAATGTCTTTCCCATGTAGTGATTGCGTTGGTGCGCGTCTGCCGCACAACTCTGTACACTTTGTACTAAGAGAATGCAATGATTGCTAGTGGAAGCTCAAAACAGCTTGGATATAGAACCACTGTGTACGACACGGCGCTTGGACTTGAAGGTGACCAGTCTACAGAACAACTCGTACCAATACCTTCAATCGTGTATGATGACCAGTTGGCTAATGGAGCAATGCTGAAAACCAGCGAATAAAGCCAAAGAAAAAGAATAAGGTTTTTCATTAAGCAAACCGCTTTCTCTTGTTGCTCTTTCCATGGTGTTGTAACGTTCAAAAGCTGCTCCTGCCAGATGGTTTATCAATGCAAGGCCACAAAGAGTTGTTAAAAATCCATACAGGGCCGTAGCAAGGGGTGGTGCCGGGGGGGCCCGTGCCCCCCCAGTTTTTTTCCCAGCAAATGTATCAAATGTGT
>JAOBYE010162887.1:0-18216 GCA_025403585.1 Parazoanthus swiftii
TATTAGAATTTTGACAAAACGCGCGTGAAATTATTTCCTAATTTCACTCGTCACCATTTGATTACCCATACTTATTTTTTTTATTGTTGTCGTTGTTGCTGTTATTATTATCGTTAATAATGAAAAATAAAACTGACCGCTTAGTTTCTTGTTTGACTTTCTACCCTTGTCTTTTCTGGGCGCTCCTTTGATGGGGTTCCGGTCGACTCTATGAAGCTTAAGGTGCTGCCAGAACTTCCCTGCTTGTTTAAACGATTTCCCACAGACTTCACAGTTATAGGGGGCAATCAGTGGATGAAGAAGAGATGAACTTGGCTTTGTTGGCCTAACAAACATTCTGAAGCAGCTAACACAGCGGAAATAATCCCGGCCGGAATGGATCTGGAGGTATTCCTCAAGAAAGCTACGATTGCTAAAAGGAATGCTACAATTCTTACACTTGAACGGGTCATCTAATAGGTGAGCTTGGCGGTGTCGGGTGGCCTCACCGGGGCCTTCTAAGCGCTTACTGCAGAACACACAACTCTGACATGGATGCTGCATAAGGCTTTGCAGATCAGGAAACAGTTTCTGGCAGTGCTGACAAAAATACAGTGGTGCAGGAGCTACATAGAGAAGATCGAAGGAAAAGTTGATTAATAACCAACGGGGAGGTACTACATGTGTTAAATCGTTTGTTCAAAAAATTATTTTGTAATGACAACTAAAGATCCAAAAACACCAACCATTTTTTTATGCTCAGCTTTTGTTTTTCAGGACCGGTTAATTGGTAAAGGTTAATTGTCCAAGACAGCATTAGTCTTATCTGTACTAAAGACGTCCAAGACATTGTTAGATGTTAAAATCGTTTCGGACGCCTCAGTATTCCTGATCCCATAGTTTTCCCGATTCCATAAACGTAAATACGGCCAGTGATATGGAATTTATAGACTGTCTGTGAAGGGCAGCAAGTGCATGTCTCCAAGAGTTTGTTTAGCCCCCAAACCAGTCTCCAGGTGTTCAATGAAATGTTGAAATAATAACAAACTGATGTTATGCATAATGGCCAGAGGTATCTCAGTTGTCCATACACAAACGTGACCCTGGGTAGGCTTCAAATCGGAACCACTGTTTCAAACAAAGTTAAGACGTGACTCGAACTCAGGATGCCGAGTCCAAGCTCTAACCTTTCGAGGTAAAATAAACTAGGTATTTCACTTTAAGGACTGTCCACCGTCTGCATATGAACTATGTTGTACTTCCAATTTGGCCTTTTCTAGGAAGACAACTGACTTATTAACCAACTACAAACAGTTCCTTCGCGATTAATGAATAACCTCACAAAACAGTTTTACATGTAAGAGTTGTGTAACGTATAGTTTTATGTGTAGAAGTAACGTTCAGTAGTAACAGCCACTGAATGCATTAACTGGTACGTACCTTTTTCATTATTCTTCTCCGAAACACATCTGCTTTGCGGAGGCAAGTTAGCAATGTCACGTTGGATTGAACATGGCTGCTGCTCTGCGGTAGCTCGATTATGGAGCAAAGGAGACCTTTTTTGCACTGAAGCCGCTTCTTTTAACAATGAGGGAGGTACATTATGCGCCTGTGACGGGTCATTTTGGACTGACGGAATACTTCGCTGCATCACCAAGAGTCCATTTTGTAACAGTGGGGATCCAGGCTGTGCCAAGGGGGAATTTTTATCTATCAGGAGTATTCCACTCTGAATTGATGGGGATCCATTATGTATGGACGAGTGATCATTTGACACCA
Organism: Parazoanthus swiftii; assembly: GCA_025403585.1. Taxonomy (NCBI): domain Eukaryota; kingdom Metazoa; phylum Cnidaria; class Anthozoa; order Zoantharia; family Parazoanthidae; genus Parazoanthus; species Parazoanthus swiftii. The sequence continues at coordinate 1,759 of JAOBYE010162887.1, forward strand.
ACAGGATTCCATTCTGTATCACTGAGGCGTCTTTCGTTACCAATGGAGGCCAACCCTGACGTGATGGTACTCCATTCTGCACTGGCGTGTGTTCACTTTGCACTGATGGGAATCCATTTCGTATTGAGGAAGATGAAGCTTGCTGTGTTGAGAATGATGGTGTGGGGAATCCATTTTGCGCTGATGGGCACCCATTCTCTGCAGACAAAAACCCATTCTGCCATGATGTGGATTCCCTTTGCACTGATCGGGATCCATTCTGTACTGATGTTGATTCGTTGTGCAGTGCTGGGGATCCATTCTCCACTGACGTGGGTTCACTGTGAACTACTGGGGTTTCATTCTGCACTGATGTGGGTTCACTGTGCACTGCTGGGGATCCATTTTGCACTGATGTGGGTTCACCGTGCACTTCTGGGGATCCCACCTGCACTGACTTGCCTTCGCTGTGCACTGATGTGGATCCATTCCGTACTGATGTAGTTTCGCTGTGTACTGATGGGGATCCCTCCTGCGGTGACATGGGTTCACCGTGCACTGCTGGGGATCCCACCTGCATTGACATGTCTTTGCTATGCCCTGATGTAGATCTATTCCGTACTAATGTAGTTTCGCTGTGCACTGATGGGGATCCCTCCTGCGATGACATGGGTTCACTGTGCACTGATGGGGATCCATTCTGCACTGACATGGGCTCACTCTGCACTGCTGTGGATCCATTCCGTAATGACGAAGATGCCGCTTGCCGTGTCGAGAATACATTCTGCAGATTCTGTACTGATAAAACATTCTGTTCTGACATGGGTTGATAATGCAATGTGGGTCCATTCTGTATAAATGGTGCTGCAATTTGCTGTGTTGAGAATCCATTCTGTGCATCCTGCATTGAAGTGGGTTCTCTAAGCACTGACTTCGTTCCATTCAGTAACGATGGATGTGTAATTTGGTGCGCTACGAATCCATTCTGTGCACTCTGCGTTGATGTGGATTCACTGTGCGCTGTTCTCGTTCCACTCTGAACTGATGAAGGTGCACTTTGCTTTGTCAAGAATCCACTGCATACAAGTTGGGGGCCGTTCTGTACTGACGATAATCCATTCTGCACTGATGTAGATTCACTTTGCACTAATGGGAGTCCATTCTGTACTGATGAATATAAAGATTGCTCTGTCGAGAACCTATTCTGAATGAATGGAGACCCATTCTGAACGGACGGGAACCTTTTCTGCATTACTGTGGATTCACTATCCCCTGGTAGGGGTTCACGTTGTACTGACGAAGATGCCGTTTGCTGTGTGAAGAATCCATTCTGAGTCAACGGGGTCTCTTTCTGTGCCGAGGAGAATCCGCTCTGCACCGATGTGGATGCACTGTGCATTGTTGGACGCCCTTTCCGCACTGATGAAGATGCCATTTTTTGTTTTGAGAATATATTAGCTACCACTGCAGATCCATTCGGCTGTGATGCGGATCCATTCTGCATTGATACAGATACATTTTGCCAAATAAGAACCCCTTTCCACGCCGAGTCTGGGTCATCCTTCACGGATGGAGGTTCATTCTGTGCCACTAAAGGGTCTACTCGCGGTTTCTTCTTTACTGGTACACTTTCTCGCAACAGGTCAGCAATAACAAAACTACCTTCAAAGTCTGATTCTGTTTCAACCTTCACATTGTTATGTAAACTTACAGTTTCTGTCTGCAAGTAACTGGGTTTCATTGCCATTTTTTCTGGTACAGCTGGGGTTTCAAGGCATGAGTCACTTGTAGCTGGAACATAATCAGCAAGACAAAATCGCTCTTGAACATACTCACTTCCGGTGTTCTCGCCAAATGACACTGGTTCATTCTTAACTCTATTCTTTTGGAAGCTTGCTGTAGAAGTCACGTCACAATTTCGCACAGTTGGCTTGCTCAATGGCACCGAGTTGAAGGACTTACATGTAGCTTGTATATGACTTCTATGATTTGTCTCAAGATTCTGTGATTCCGTCTGGTTGAAGAAAACATTTCCATCCTGGCTTTGGCTTTTCAAAGAAGCGTTGATATTTGCAACTGATTCTTCAATGACATCTGAAATTAGAAAAGGGATGTACTTTTAAAATGTAATTTTGCAATATAATACTTGACAGCTATTCAATGAGGCAAATTTCGATGGGATGCGCAGAGTGGTTTAACACTCACAGAAAACAAAGTCGAACTGAATAACTGTTTTACAAGGTTTTATTCAAATAATTTCTGGACAATAATATTTTTCAAACTTTCAATATTCATGCATCACTTTCCAAGCTTGGCAGACATGACAAAAACATGACTTACAGGGTATATTAAGTCAAGCACTATTGACGGTATCGGTTCAGTATTTAACAAAATCTCATGAAACTGACAATTCACCAACTTTGTTTACTCAGAAATAGTTGTTTATTTAAGTTCAGCTCCATTTTCGCTAAAAGTATTGACAATGTTTGCTTCGCAGTTGTTGTCAGCCGAAAGTTGTGAGTGACTTAATAATGAATACTCAAATAAACAAACTCAAATAAATTCTTAAAGTAAATCCAAAGCAATTACCTGTTCTATTCTCTTGTTTAATCTGAGGCCCTTTCCAGTGACAACTAGTACTTCCTGCTGCCAGAACCTGTTGCCTATTTGTACATGTATCTAATGATGAACCATGAACCTAGAGGAATAAATTACATTGCTTCATGTAAGTAACAATGGAGGTAGAAACAGGGCGATCGAGAGCAGAAACAGCACTCCTGTTAACAGAGCAAAACTACTAAATAAAATGTATGATTGAATTATTGCAGTTTCAGCTCTATTGGGCAAATTGTTAGACATTACAGTTAATACCGCATATGTAATGGCTTGTAGTTAAGAAAGTTCAAAATAGTTTTCCATTTAAAATGGATTAAACTGTGATTTTACATTGCCACTGAACTTAAAGAAAGGCTCACTTGTTCATAACAAAAGATAGTTGTCACTTGTTGAGAGCTGATGTTACAGGAAAATTTCGGTTCATTAACTGTTGTACTTCCACAGATTTAACAGTTGCCATAGCAACTAAAAAGGGCCTAAAATACACCTTATTTCTAGCATATCTAGCATTAAAAGCTGGGCAACCTTCTACTGTTCTGTGGCATTTTACTTTTCCCACATTAGAAAGATTTCATCCAGTCATGAGACTACCTGTACAAAACAATAGCCAGGGAAGGCTATGTTTCCCACATGTAAATTTGCTGCAATAAATCTAACTGGAAGTGTTTAACAAAAAAAGAATAAATCATTAAAATGAATTTCTCTTGTAGCTGACAATGAATGTAATGAATTTGGAGTGTAAGAGAAATGCTTTCCTTTTGTGGAAGAGACCTTTGTTTTGCTAATAAAGCAGTTTATTAGGTTGTCAAGGGGCAGAATTGGTTCCTTTTTAAGTAGTTGAGAAGTACACTATGGGCATGGATCTACTACCACAAAATGTGTTTGTCATGGACTCGAGGGAGTATCGGGAACTGGAGTTAAACAAATGTACTACTTGGCAAAGTAATGGTAGACTTTCATGCTTTAGCCAATGAGGTGAACAACTGTTTTAAACAATATTGCAATCATCACAATTCTGCATTCCTTGCCACTGAACTGCCAACCTCTTACTCAGACCATTAATTACTTAAATCCCATAAAATGTTTGTCAATGATTTCAGTCTTTGAAGGTATCACACTGTCCCTTTAGCGGCTGAAATATTAAGTTTCTAATTCATACTGTACTTACATCTACTGCTAGTCCACAGGTAATCTGTTGTTCATCTTGTGTGCAAAACTGAGAATTGCTAGGCCACTTTTTCTCACCAGTTACAGGGTTGAAATAGAACAAAATTTCTCCAGACTTGCACTTTGCTGCCATCCAATTATCAGAAGCTTCTTCATCCATTTCCTATTTTCATGGATACCAAAATATGAATAAAACTGGAGAAAGGGACTGCCAGAGTAAAGTCTTATAAATATGCTTATTAGTACCATTTTTTTCTCTCTCTTTTTCCCCTGGGACCAGTTATTTAAAATTGATTAAATTTAACCCAGGATTAAACCAAACCCTAAAATTATATAATTTCTTTATCTAGGAACACATAGTTTGGTCTTTGAAGAGTATTATACTGAGGCACTGCAGGTTGAATCTTCTGCGCAGTACTCATTAGCAATACTTCTTAACAATGCAACTGGCTTATATCTGTGAACATACAGAGACTGTACCAATTGCTTCACTTTTACTCACACTACAAAATTTGTGAGGCAAAAAGCAAGGTGTGGATGCTCTTGTAAGAAAAAGAAAAGTCTACCTTTTTCTTGCATCTACATTTGCTCACCTCATCCACACTTGTTTTTGTTGCACTTGTTGTTGTTGCATATGAATCTGCAGTGTTCGAAATTTACAGTTGCCCGTTTACCCACAGCAAGTAGAATTTCGAACGGGCAAACAAAAATTCAATTTTTTGTAACATTAGTTGCAAATAGAACCCTGTTGCCTCAAAAAGTCCAGTTTGAGTATAAAAGAAACCTTGTTGTGATCGCTCGCTCATCCATGCAATTCCTTTTTTGAGGCCACATTTAACTGAACAGCATTCTCTGTGCCAAGACTGCATGCAACATTGATTCTTGCTAAAAAACAGTCTAAAATTTTTTTCTTCCTTTCCGATGTTTTTTTATGATAAAATCAATGTTACTGATACTGAAAACAAATTATTAGTTTTGACAACAAATTGCTCTGTGTCAGTGATGGCTTGACGAGTGAAGCAACGAATCGAATTTATAAACTCGAGTCGATAATCATGAAGTCTCACTCAATTCTTTTAAGTCATAAAAGAAATTTGAACTTGATTTTATAGGTGTTTAGCAAGGCTACATCAAGCTCTGTGGAGTTGAAATCTGTTACTGGAGTGCTTGAGAGCGAGATACAATGTGTGTGATGTAGATCTTTGACTTCAAGATTTACATTAAGGTCATAGTTTGCTTGTTAGTTTGTTTTCCTTTGCATCACCAGCTATCACCCTAAAACACTTCAGTTAACCCTTCCATTTTATCAACATATCATGCATTGTACCTTAACAAAAGAAAACAATAAGGCGGGCAAGTCAAAATTCTCACGGGCAACTGAAAATGCAAAACTACTTGCTCTTTAAACAACATACTGAAAATCCTTAAATTCGAACACTGTATCTGTGCTTGTGCTTGCATTTTTAAGGCCCATGAATTGAATGCAATATGTTGGCACAACATGGCCCAATTTTGTTGGGCACACTGTCTGTTGTGATCATTTGTACACCATGTTGAGCTTAATGCTGCATGACATAGGCACAATATTCATGTCACATGAAGTTTGAAACCATTCAAATTCTTCACCGAAACAGCACACTGAAATGTATCTGCACAGTTCATGTTAAACGTGAAAACATTATCATTACATGTTGTGACCACCATGTTACATGTATAAAATATGACATTTGCACTGAATTGCAAAAGTAAACTAATATGATAGTGATAGTATGTGGTATTTTATTTTTGTAACAGCTGCTTTTGCACTTCTTGTTTCAACATCAGTTGTTGCTTTTTCGTACCATTTCATCCGTTTTTTTCTCATTTTTTTTCTTAACGTCAATCACAAACCCATGAGACCCCCTCCCCTCCCCTCCCCCCTTAACGTCAGTCAATTTGACGTTAAGCGTATCAGTCGATTCAATGTATACTGCCAGTATCTTTTCTATATAGTCTGGAGATCCCGGAAAATAACTTACTTTTCTTGGCGAAGAGTCCAGCGTCGGATTCCTTAACTTTTGAACAATTCAATTTCAGGCTGCACAAATTTCGCGCGTTGTGCGATTCGCGGCTGTTGGCAAAGGCAGATTATGCTGTACCCGTTACCCTGTCCTACATGCATCATTGCATAATCGAAAATATAGCTCATGCACGGAAATAAAGCTCATTAACAGGGAGGCAAGATCTCAACTTTGACCTCTGAACAACGATTTCACTAGCGAAGGTAACCTTTACCTCAAATACCAAAAGTCCACGAAAGTCGCCAATATTTTTTCCCACAAGTCCTTGCTCAGAATGGCCGAGTAGTACTGGGCCCTCCAAATCTCGGGCCTGGGAGAACAGCTTCCACTAATAATTTATATACGTATACGACTGAATTACGAAAAGAAATTCTTTTAAAGGGATTTCTCATATGATCAGAAATGGGATAACAACTCCCCAGTCGAAAGAGATCCATCGAGAAAGATAGAGAAAAGGAGACGGGGTCGGGGTTAAGACACTTTACAAAATGAGCAGACAAGAGGCTGTCGTGTCTTTTTCGTTTTCTCTAGCAAAGAAGCGTGTTTGCAATCTACCCTCTTTTTTATAAGAACGTTCAATTTTGAGCTGAGGCAGAAACGTTTTAAGAAACTTATTTCTTGGCGATTTGAGCCTCAAAACATTCTTAGTTGCATATTGCAATATGATGCGTACGTGAATGTGTTTCTAAATAAATAGAGATCAATAGAGCAACTGTTTTATGAAGCACTGTTCGTGACAATTGAATATGTTAGTGCAATAGAATTTGGGCGGTTAACCAATTGCAAAGCTGTTTAGTCACAGAGGAGAACTACCAATACCACATTTTGCTCTTTTAGAAACAGGTGAAATAAAACGTTCTAAACTAGACTTCAGCTTGACCTTTAATCTTGTTCTTAATATGTCTAATATGTTCTTAAGCCCATTTTCAACCTCGACAATTTTATAAAAAAGGTGTTTTTATAAACGAAATAGTGCACTTGAAATCAACAATCACATTAGGCAAATGCACGAAATGGGACTAGACTTATTTATACCAGGGAAGTCGACAAAATATACATGAGGGAGTCATGATATTCTTAACAATAAAAAGACAAAGGGGGTCCGTGAAGGGAAATTTCTGAAGTCATGGGAGGTTATATTGCTAAAGTACGTGAAAAAGAGGGGGGTCACCAGGTCTTCTTTTCAAAAGAAATGGGGGGAGTCACCAGGTTTTCTTAAAACTGCTTGAGAATCGAATCTTGCCAACCTCTCATTTGACACAACAACGAACGGTCGAAAGGTGTTGTATATACCGAATGTATCTCTCTCCATCGCAGAGATTCCTGGAGTTAAGCGAGGGCAGTGAACTTATTGGAGGACAAAGAAAAAAGTGAGCGCTTTTCCCCTTTCCAATGATTCCCCGCGTGCCCTCTTCTCTTCTCGTGCCTCTGCGGAGGAGAGAGCCGAGTGTTTATGTATGCATCGAAACCTCTCTCCTCCGCAGAGGCTGCGAGAAGAGGGCGCGCGGGATCCCCGCGCCCTCACCCTTTTCTTCCCACTTCTCCAATATATTCGCTACCCTTAACCTTGCTTAATGCACTTATCAGCGACCATCACGGGAGGTTGTCCCGGCCCGGGGACATACGGGCGGGATTTGCTGACTTTTGTCGCCAATTTTTGGCCAGGGACGGAGGCATTGGACCGCTTTTTCATTTCCGAGGCAAGATACACGGGGACAGACCCGCGGGACTTGTAACATCGCCGCCATCTTGAAAATGGAAGATCCGGACCGCGTGAAGAATTCGAATTCGAAAGCAAAATCAAAGAAAATAACAAAATTTGTTTGTTTCAATTGCAAGTAATTTGACATGGCTCGAATTTGAGACCGACAGATATGTAAACAACATAGTATTTGCGACCACTTTTTTTTCATTTAGTCGCCGGCAAAAAGCGACTTAGGATGTTTTAAACTTTGAGCGCTGTATAGCCCTGTATAGCAAACACAGGCCGAAGTAAGTGTATGTTCGTTGAAATTGTCATTCTGTGACTAAAAAGGTATAAAGCTGAACGTCGCTGTGTGCAGAAAACAGGTGGACTAGCTATGTTTGCTTACCGTATATAATATTGTCAAACTCTTATTAAAAATTATGCAGGAAATTACGTTACAATTTGGAAGTCCTTTCAAATTATGCTCACCGGGAGAGGGACAATGGTAGCTTCTTGTGGAAGAATATTGGCCCTGGGTAGGGCGAATTTGCAAATGTCTTGGTTCAAATGCCCGGGGGTTCCCCGCGGTGACCCCCCTTCCTGAGATGGCCGCTGATAAGTGCATAACCCCAGGGCACCTCTGCGAAGGAGAGGGGCCCCTTACAGCGATGGAGATTAATAGGCGAAACAAAACTGCAAAATGCTTGAAGGTCATTTTTAGATAGCCTATTGATCTCTACGGCTGCGAGGGGTCTCTTTAGCTTTCCATAAGTTGCTGCGGTCTCTCACTCGGAAAAACTGGTCACCCCTTGCAGCGAAGGTGAATAATGGTCTTCGAGTCTAATCTTAAACAAACTGTTTATAAAAATCATTTCGTTTTCTAAAAGTGCAACAAAACCGATTTCATTCGTCTACAAAACTCCCAGAATATCTTTTAGCCACATCTCTTAAGGAAATTATAACAAAACGCCAAAGATGGTAAAAAAATTGGTTCCTTACATTATTTCAAGTGCCCAACTACATATCTTTGCTTTGTCTAATGATACATTGATTTGTAATCCACAGGAGCAAAAAAAGGAGAAGTGAGGTTCAAAAATGTGGTTGCCATTGCAACAGATACTACTTCTGTTGTCACTCACACACCAAAGAGTTTGCTATAAAATTATAGGAAAATTCACTAAAACTTACCTATTTATCTTTATCCGCTGATGAGATAATACGCTAAAGCCAGGTTGGGGAGGGGGGGGGTGCACTTTCTGTTAAGAACTGATGAGCCTCGTCAAAAATCATACAGTTCTTATTTAAATAAAGGAAAAAATAAAAAAGACGCGTATGAGCAAATCCCGCCACAAGTGTGAAATTGTGCTAGCCGGAACCGTGGTCAAACAAAACGAACATAAATTGTTCTTTGGTCGAATTAAATTAAATTTATTTCGGTGTAGAAATACGAAACGATTACGTTAAGATTTCGCATGTTACGCAGACATATAAAGAATAATGCCTGGCAGCCTGTCTGGCCGTCATTTGAAAATTGTAGTCTTTTCAAGTTAGAGTTTCTGCGTTGAGCACAACTGACAGAAACGCCTTCGAGATGTAGGCATTAATTCATAATAGTTATTATATTATTTGTTGTGTTAACCGTTCTCAAAACACAGATAGTCTAAACTTGGCCCAAAACATGAAGGTAGCCATAAGCAGCCACAGATACACATTTCACCACAAATTTATGTATTGATCTCTTTACTGATGTTTAGCCACGAGTTGGTTGCATCCAACAGCATAAAAGCATAGCGGAAAGTACTACGACAAATCTGCAGTAAATCTAACCTGACTGATAACAGTCTTTTCAATTGCCTTTTCTGTTATTTGAAGGGTACAATAAGCTCAAAACAACAAGAAAGCTTTACTCAAAATAGCCCTTTTAGCCTTTATTGAAATGTTTAGAGCGGAAATTGGGCCTCTGTATGATAAACTAGAACTTTATAGTTTCTAAATAATCATATAGTCAATAAACTATGAACTGAAAAGATTAAAATGGACAATTTATAAGAATGTTCAGAACTTCTCTGCTTTCCGTGACGGCGAGTGTGCAGATTTGAACATCGACTAATTAAAAAGATTTCATGTGTCAACTTTTAACTTTTAAAATTATTTAAATGCGCGTGCAGTTTTTTTCAAATTTAGATAAGAAATATGTTTGATTGATTGATTGATTGAAAGCCGGATGGATAACTTGAAGGAGAGTCCAACCAATTTATATTTTCATCTTTCTTTGTGTCTCGAGATATTTTTCTATGGATTTTTACATGGGTAAATTGAAAAGGTTTCACACATTAACTTCAGTTTGACTTTGGAAATGCATTAACATGAAAAAAAAATTAAATGAAAAAACTAAGTTGAATAATTGCCGTGATAACCAATGACTCACAAAAGTTCAAGCCTTTTTTGCTATCATTGCTTTTCTAATTGATCTTGTACAGCTCGGAAAATTAACGAAATTTCATATGTTAATCTTTTTGACTTTGGAAATTAAAATGCGCAAATGTTTTTGGAACTAGTATACTGTTTTCGTTATGTGGTGTTAATAAAACTACAGAATTGAACATGCACCTGAGCCACTTGAAAGTTTTCTTTCATTTCTGTGCTTAATTGACCAAAACCGTTAAAGAATCTCTAAACGGGAAGTCATATTAATTCTGAAAGAAAAACTCCTTCACAATCAGCAAACATCGGTTTGACAAAATTATTGACAAAAATCAAATAGAATAAAGATATACGGTAGTTTTCAAAGAACATGAGCAGTGATTCAATACACGGAATAAGTCTTTAATTAAATATGAGCAGTTAGGGATTAAGACAATTGGCGGTGTTTGAACTAAACAGAAAATTTGAGCTAGGCAAAAATAACTAAACTGTCGCTTTTTCGAATCAAAACTAAAAGAAATAAATTGCTCGCCTTTATTATGATATTTATTCTTGACACTTAAAACAACACATGTTTACTTCTTTGATATTTAGTGTTTCGTCTTTTCCGCCTCCAGCTGACAGTTTTAATGTTTAATTACGTCTGACATTGGACTTTGCGTACTTAAAAAAATTGCTTCTGAAAAAGATATGAAACAAAAATAACTAAATTCGTGCTTTAAAAGGCAAGCCTTCGAAACCCTGAACAGGAGATATGTCAATTGCCCCAGGTAATAACTCATCGAAATATTTCACACTTTCTGGCTTTCTTTAAACGCGGAGCCGTTTACCATTCATGGACCAAGAGATAATTTTCTGTTAAGAAATATTTATCCCGATTACTGAGAACTCTGGAGAAAATCCCGTTAAGAACATAGTCATAGGCCAACAAATTTCGTTCTGAGGTTTCGCTTCTTTATCAAGAACTTCATTTGGAAATCGTCTAACTTCCTATGCAGGTGCAGTCTACGAGCTACCTAAAGTGAATTGTAATTAAAATGGAAATGGTGAAGTGAAGTCGACGTCTGTCAAACCGAGAACACGTTTTTCCTCGAGGGCGTCACGTTAGATGTTGTTGTATAACTAAGTGAGTTACAAAGTATATATATTTGGTCGACCTGCCGCCTTTTTATCAATAGCGCAAGGAGGGGGCATTTCCATCGATAAATGCCTCGTGCAGTATTTGTCTTATCAGAACTGAGCTATCAATTTTAAAATTGAAAGAAGCTTTAGCAGAGCAACTGAATTGATGTACTCGCAAATCAGAGGAAATTAAGCTGCAAGGAAGCGGAAGATTATTAAAAAAAGACCAAAACATCGGTGCATGGTTATAAGAACTGAATCGGCACGCAGCAATTCTTCGACATCATTGCAAGTGTCTCAACCAATGGAACAGACTTTCATTTGGCCCGAAAACACTGCTGAGTGCCATTTGATCGAGTTGGACTGACAACTAAATTTAACAGTGAAACTGATGAATGCAACTGATTTAAAGCCTTCTTGGAGACAGCTCATTTGACGAAGAGGCTGCAGCCCGTTACGATTTTGATGAGTGCCTGCTGAACAAACGAAAGAAGACGGTTTCTCAATCAATTCCTAACGATATCTTCACATGCAGACAAATTCAAAGTAAACAAATTCTCATAAAGTAAAGAAACAGTCAACATCACATATTGATTTGTGGATTCAGCTGCATTGCGCGTATCTCTTCATACACCAAAGAAAAGAGTTAAGTTTTCCCTCAATCAGGGTGACAGAATTAGAAGAGAGCTATGAATGTGGGATCTCCGTTGCCACATCGAACGACACTGCAAATCGTTGCCGAATCAATCATTTTCGTCTTTATTGCTTTGACGGCGTTCTTTGGCAATTTACTGGTATGTGTGGCATTGTACAAGAACGCTCGTCTTCGCACTACGACCGGTCAATACATTATGGCGCTCGCACTTTCAGACATTCTCAACTCTGTCCTGGTACAAACACTTACGGTCGGAACTCTGATCTCTGGCCATTGGATTGCGGGCTCGGCCGGATGTATGACGCAAGGCTTCTTCAACTTGTACCTCAGCTATGTATCGCTTCATACAATGACACTGACCGCTCTAAACAGATTTTTCTGCTTCAGACCCCAGACACAGCTGAGCAAGAGAGTGTTCAGCCATCCAGTCTTGCTTATCTCCACTGTGTGGGTCTACACAGCTGCTGTTGTTCTTATTCCACATCTCGCCAAAGTCGGTCAATTTAGGTTTTTTCCTGATAACGCCGTCTGTGCGCCGGTTTTTCCCAGTGAGATCGCCTACGTATCATTTGAGTGCCTCTTCTACTCTGGGCTACCCATTGCAATAACTGCCTTTTGCTATTTCAAGGTCTCCAAGGCGATCCACCAACATAATGTCAATGTGGCGCAGTCACTTGGCAACCAAAACAGGGAACGGTCAGGTGCCACCTTATCCGTTGACGAGATTGTTATAACCCGAACCCTCTTTGCCTTGGTAGCTGCCTTCTTTCTGTGCGCAGGTCCTTCGTTCATCATCTTCGCGCTGCTGAGGTTGCAGCTGATCACTGTGCCACGTGGCATAAGCATGACGGCCAACGCCCTGCTGTTCATTTCCTCGGCGGTAAACCCTTTCCTCTATGGCGCCATGAACACTCGCATGAGAGCCGAGTTTGCGAGAATCCTCAAGTGTTGCAGAAACGATCGTGTGGTTATTATACCTGGGCCAGTACAGCATCATATTGCCCTTCAAAGGGGGATACGCCACAATAATAGATAAAAACAAATGAATTTATAAAATTTATTTTTAACTGCGGAGGAAATAAGAATATAATTTCAGTAATATGTATATGTAGGCAATTCAGTGCGTTAAATTAGAGAAAGCTTGGAGTACTATCATAAATATAGTGTTTGTCGACAACTTATCTGATATTCGGTAATCTTATCGTTAACTCAGAAGTTTCAAAAATTATCGAACCCTTAGGGGGTTTAAAGACGTTTAAAATGTAATCTAAAGTGGAAAGCCAGGACTAAAATACTAGTTTATCCTTTCATCAGATGCAGGCAAAAAGGCGGCAGGAAGCTCTCCAGCAAGTAATTCTATGGAACTGGTATGCGAGCCAAAATTCACATGCAATATTGTAGAAATTTCATACCAGAGGGCAATTACGGATACATATTGGTCCAAAGTCGGGTATTAATTGCATTTTGTCCCCTACATTACTATTCGTTATGGAAAATAGACCGAATTTCATACTCGTCTGCTTCTATACAAATCAGGGACAGAGCAACTTTTACTAGCACTTCAATTCCAGGTTTGTAGAGCTGTATTTACATGCTACAGTTTGTCGCCACTAATAACGAAGTGGTTTATGTTTAATCTGTGTCAGTAGAGTTATGGATGCACGCGGGAAGTTAGGAAAGCACGAGAGATGCGTTTGATTGGCATGACGCGACGCCGATTTCTTTCTGTAGATTGTCGAGTGCTTTCCCAACTTCCCAGTGCATCCATGACTCGAAGCACGCACGACTAAACATGGACCATTTAGTTTAGCATGTTTCCAGGTCTTACAGAAAGCAAGAAAGGAGTTCCTTCATCGATCGTTTTTTTCGTTGTTTATTCTTAAGCAAAGTTCAATAGCGTCATCTTCTATATTTCTTCATCGTCGCATTCCTTTTTTTTACTTAGAAAGCTTTTTGAAAATACGCACTTTCTTAATTCCAGTTTTACTTGCGTAATTTGCGACACTGACGCAGGAGCGTGCGTCTATCGAGTTACAGATGAACGCTCGCGCCATATAGAAAATGCCGCAAAAAAATTGCCAGCTTTACCTTTTGCATTTGCAAATCCAATCGGAGCTTATCATCTAACAATTACAAGTCCGTCTGATCATGCATTTTCTTAATACACGTCGGGTCGACAAATCGCAGCCTGCATTTAATGATCCCACCTAAAAAATTTATCGAAAGCTCAGCTGCTAAATATCTTTAAATGAACCAGTCAAATACATTAAAAACCCGCGTGTAGGAACCTTAAATTTAAGAACCTGTTAGGTTAAAGTTGTCAATAGGACCCCCATACATAAGAATCTGTTTTAGCTTAGAATTTGAAACAGGTTCTTATTCAGTTTGAGAAATTCAGTCAAACAATGAAATAAAATAAGCTCTACCATTTAACGAAGTGAAGCCAAAACCCTGACAATGAGACAATTAACATATATATATATGATAAGCAAGTGCACAATGGATCTGAACATGCTTAGATTAGAGGCATTCTTACGGAACGTTTTATGCATAAAATATAAATAAACAGGCCATTCTCATCAGTAACAAACATGTTATTTATTTAGAAAATAATGACCTGTCAAGTACCATTTATAAATAAGCCTATTTAAGCTAGCTTGGTGTTCTTATACACGGATTTTTACTGTACAAAAATGATTGTGTTCTGAGTAAGGAGAAATGCCCCCTTTGTTAACCAATCAGCGTAAAGCAATTTTGTCCCCTTTGCTATATTTTATTTCTATTTTATTCCCCTTTAACGACCACTCCTCACTGTGAGGATTATTAGCCGACCACAACACCGGGATTACCCTACTCCTATCGACGAGTGCGTGGGTTCTTTAAAGTCCCCGATAGAACGTCGAGAGACTAGACCAACGGCTTAACGTCCCTGTCCACGGACGGTGTGGCGAAAGAAGGTTGCCCAAAGTTGAATCCCCAACCAGGTCGGGAATTGAACCCGGGACCTTCTGGTTGGCAGTCAGAGATCTTACCAACTGTGCCAACCACGCACACACGGCTATAAGCCGTAAAACATAACCCCACCCTGCCCCCCGCAAGTGTAAAAAAACGAAACAAGCAAAGTTGGTCATTTATCACCTTAAAACTCATCTGTATTAAGTTATTTGTGTGTTCGTGTTTTTCTCCTTGAAAATGCAGTTGTTTTCATTGACTGCATCGACACTTGGGTCTTTTCTTTGTCTATTCTTCAGTTTTCTTGCTCTTTCACTTTTTCATTGCTACTTCCGTTCCTCAGCTGCTTCCTAATAAGAGAAATAAAGAAATAGGAATGGTCCATGCCATGCAAGAGGTAGAAGTCTTAATTAACCTTAATTGGAAAAAAATTGGTGTAATATTTTATTTTGTTAATTATACAGTAAATTTAGGCATTCTGATTTGTAAAAAGAAAAAATTGGCAAAGCAAAACATTCCCTGCAAAAGAGACGTTTCTTTATTATAAGAAGAAAAACAGACTTTTTTCATGATCATTATTTTGGAACAACCAAACTGAATATCAGTCCATGAACATTCCCAGTGTTTCAGTTCTTTGTCCCAGTATTAAAGTTGATGCACTGATGAAAGCAAAACAAGTTCCCATATTTTGCTTCAAATTCCTTTTCCCCTGTTTCAGTTGCGAGTTATCTCTCTTTTTACCTTTTTAAGGTGGTCAGCTACAATCAAAACAAAAACACTTAAATCCACTTCTTTAACATCAAATCGATATTATAAAATTAAACATGTTGTGATATTAGTCAAAAAACAAAATCATTATTTTGAGATTTGGTTACCATAGCAACAAGATAGGCCAGTTCTGTCTTTTAACTACCTATTTTGCAAACCTAACAAGTCACATATATTTAAATTCAAATAAACAAGTTTGACATGGCTTAAAATGTTTTTTTAAGCGTAACTGTAATTTGAAAATGAAATCCCCAAATGTAGCCGTCAATTATGTCACTTACACAGTCTAGCAAGCAAAAGGCTCCTCAACATCTAATGCATTAACAGGAAAAGGAGCTCTCCCACTGGCACTAGGCAAGCTGAAAGTAAGGCCGACGCCAAATCCAGACCTCAGCTGGGGCCATTACATAAGGCCCCTTTCCTGGAAATGGGTTACATATGCATGCCACTTGTAGTCTACAACTCCATTGTATTTAAAAGGGAGAACTGCCGCTTTTTCTTTAGCTATATATAACACCCACCCCCTCCCGAAAAAAAAGGAAAAAGAATCAAAATAATCCTTTTTTCAGTCATTTTCAGTTGTAGTGGACCACCTGGAATCGTTTGCGGTCTGCCTCTATTCAGTTTCCTGTTGTCGATCCATACCTAGTTTCTCTGATTATGGTGAGTTCCTTTATAATTACTCACATTCAGTTTTTAAAAAGATTTTATTCTTAAAAACGAATAGTCATGCAATGTCTAGATGTTTTAGTTCAATTTATTGTTTGGTAGAATTTGGAACTGTACTGTTTTTTTTAAACTAGTACTAACCAGTACGTCAAATATTGATATTACAGTACATATCAAATTAATAATTTAACTAGAGGCTACAGGTAGCCTTCACTCGCGGCCACGTAACAAACGAGATATTTAAGCAAAACTTGTGCACTTGACCGTATATTTCTTAACGAAAAAAATCAACTCAGTAACAAGGTTGGTAATTTTGATAAACAAAATTTCTAACAAAATGTGCACGACCCCTCTGCCCG
>JAOBYE010162998.1:0-18215 GCA_025403585.1 Parazoanthus swiftii
TACTACTACTACTACTACTACTACTACTACTACTACTACTACTACTACTACTGCTGCTGCTGCTGCTGCTGCTGCTGTTACTGCTACCACTACTACCACCACTAGTATAGTTGTTGCTACGTCTACTGACGTATGTTTGGGAAAAAAAACTAAATCGGCTACAGGTCACCGGCTTTTATGGGGTTGTGTTATGCTTTTGAGCATAAGATTTCAAAGAAAGTTAAATGCTTAAAAAATGTTTTTGTATTGCATGACTCTAAATGCTTGCCATACTCAAACACAAACAACACGAGAGCAAACGCGAATGTAAACACAAAAACGAACACATACAAACACAGACACACACACACACATCAACACAACTGAACACAACCGCAATCTTTCTGATAAAGAAGACTGGTGGTGGCGATAGAGGTTGAACTGCCACAATAAGGAATCTAAGCAGCTGGTGTTGAAAATTTTTCGTTTTCTGTCCATTACGATAATTTTTGCTACATACTTTCAGGTGCTCCCCGTGGGGCTTTTCAGCAATCTATTCACACGCTATCAGCGGCTCACGATGATTTTCTGTCTAAAAAACATTAAGTTGCGCCCTCAGTTAACAGACAACAACACCGGGATTACCCAACTCTTTTGGAGGAGTGCGTGGGATCTTTTAAGTCCCCCGATAGAACGCAGAGAGACTAGACCAACGGCTTCACGTCCCTGTCCACGGACGGTGTGCCAAAAGAAGGTCGCCCAAAGTTCAAACCACACAGGGGATTGAACCCGGGACCTTCTGGTTGGCAGTCAGAGATCTTACCAACTGCGCTAACCTCGCACACACGAGGCTGATGTTTTATTTGCATAAAGAGCGCGACTCGAGAACTGCAGACCCTAGTTTTAACGCCAAACTCATAACAGAAAACTACTTGTTTATCAATGATCATGCTCTCCAGAAAATCTTAAATCATGATTTGTGTCTTTCACGTTGTAATTATGAACTGGCCAGGTGGTTATTTTGGTGCACGTTCATGTGCAGTGCATTGTCGTCTCTAAATAAGCCTTTGTTTTGCGTATTCCTTGTGGAAGTAGCCACACTCGCTGCTAAACTCCCTAATAATGACCAGGTTATTGGTGCATGTTCACGTGCAGAGCATTGTCTTCACTAATAAAGCCTCCTCCTCATGGACGAAGCCACATTCGCTGCATAAGGCCGTGTTACACGAGTCAACTTGCAACGACGATTTTCCGCGCAACAATGTTGCGTTGAAAATCCTTCCCGTGTAACATGTCACCGAGGACGATTTTTTTCGCAACACGGAGCCCGGCAATATGTTGCGAGGTTTTGAATTGCAATTCAAAAACTTGCAACACAACACTCAACATTGTTGCGCGGAAAATCGTCGTTGCAAGTTGACTCGTGTATGACACGGCCTTTAAACTTCCTAATAATGGCGTGCACAGCGTTGTCTTCTCGATAATTAAGCCTCTTTCTCGCGGACGTAGCCACAATGGTTGCGGAAAAAGCAGCTGGATTGGTAGTGATGGTGACAATGGTCACAACTGTTTGGATAATAATGTTAATGATATGATATTGGAATAAAGGGAATGGTAAAGATAATGTCTGTGATGACGGTAGTGATAATGCCAGGTATATGTTATCGGCAACGGTATAATGGCAACACAGGGCCGTAGCAAGCCTTGGAAAACTGGAGGGGCATCGCCAAGAGCCGAAGGTGTGAGCCTTCTAGGGGGGTCCGGGGGCATGCTCCTCCGGGAAATTTTGAAAATTAGTTTGTCTAAAAACGTGTTTCCTGGGTTTTAAACGCCATTTGAAACAAAATCAGAGTGTCTAAAACTTGTAAAATATGACAAGTTTTCTCAAACTTGGAGCAGTTTGCTGAGCTTGACACATTTAACACATTTGCTGGGGAAAAAACTGGGGGGGCACGGCTCCCCCCCGGCACCACCCCTTGCTACGGCCCTGCAACATCAATGTTTATGCGATTGGTTATGGTAACTATTACGACTGCAGTTAGGTTGAAGTTATGTATGATTAGACTATTATTTTGGTTGTGGTGCTGGCGGTGGGGACGGCAATGGAGGATGTTACTGCATGTTACAGTGTATATTTCTGTAAAACAAACTTGGGTAACCTTTAAATAAATGAGTGAAAATGGTGATGACAATGAAAACAGTTGACTACTACCGCGTCTTATGTATCAATGTAGAGAACATTGTAGTAAAATTATTGTAATTTAGTTTTCAGATTTTAGAACCAACCTGTTTTACCTTTGTAGCAAATCAGAGAAACTTGCGTTGATTTGCATCTTTACTTGAGACTATTCCTGTTAATATCATTATTTTTATCATCATCGTTACTAATTTTGTATTATTATTAATATTATTTAATAAGAAGAATTGGAACATAGCTGGCAATTTTTCGCGCGCTTTTTATATGGCGCGAGCGTGCATCTTTAACTCGATAGACGCACGCCCGTGCGTCTATTAAATCGCGTGATCGCGTTCAACCAATAAAATGGCTTAGAACGGTTTAGGAGAATTTTGTACGTTATCAGCTTACGTGCATTTTTTCTTATAAAAAAGCTTAAAGTGACAGAGGCAATGTTCTAAAAGAAATGGTCCATACTTTATTGTTCGTCTATCGAGGTATGGATGCACGCGGGAAGTTTTTAGTCTTTTTTGTTTTTTCGGCGTCTCGGTTTTGCAATATTTCGTTCATTTCCGTGTCATTCAGGGTTACAAACCGCTGTTCACCGACTGGATTGTTTTCGAAAAGGAAAGCCAATTCTTATTCGTCGCCTTCAATTAATATTTCGTTTTCCATTTGAAAGCCTTGAGTTTTTCAAAAGCACTTTTTGTTTGCTCTCGTGCGATTTAATAGACGCACGGGCGTGCGTCTATCGAGTTATAGATGCACGCTCGCGCCTTACAAAAAGCGCGCGAAAAATTGCCAGCTATGTTCTAATTGTTATCCTAAAGGGGGTTCCATAATATATAAAACAATCAAACTTCCAACAGTGCAAGACCTGATGATAATTATGCGATTGAAAACGTTTGTCATCTTTTTAGAATAATAAGGCTCTACTCTCAAAACGAAAACCCTATTTAACAAATGGTCCATGCTTAGCGTGCATCTATCGAGTTATGGATGCACGCGAGAAGTTGGGAGAGCACAAGAGGAGCATTAGAGTGGCACGAGGCGAGGCCGAGTGCTTCTCTGGCTTCTCCAGTGCTCTACCAACTTCCCAAGTGCATCCATAACACGATAGACGCACAGATTAAGTATGGACCATTTCTTTTAGGAAATTGCCTCTGTCACTTTAAGCAGTATTTATAAGAAAAAAATACATGTAGGCTGATAACGTACAAAATTATCCTAAACTGTTCTGAGCGTTCTTATTGGTCGAACGCGAGCACACGATTTAATAGACGCACGGGCGTGCGTCTATCGAATTATAGATGCACGCTCGCGCCATGCAAAAAGCGCGCGAAAAATTGCCAGCTATGTTCTAATGAATCTTTAACAATAGCATTAACAATAACTGCCGCGATCTGACAATACGTCATTGTACGTTTGTCTACGGTTGGTTAGGTCTGTTACAAAGGTTAAAGTTGTTTATATTGTATTTTTATCCAATAGCATCTCTCGTTCTAACACATATTTTCATCTTAAGTATATCTTTATTATTATTATTATTATTATTACCATTATTATTATTACTATTGTTATTACTGTTTTGTTTTATTATTATTATTATTATTATTAGTAGTAGTAGTAGTAGTAGTAGTAGTAGTAGTAGCAGTATTTAATATGTCCTTAACGGCGATAGTGATAGTTTCATTTGTCCGTTTTTATTTACCAAAATATTTCGTGTTTCTTTCCTATTATACAAACCTAAACAAACACACATAAATATGTTCATACACAAGCATACATTTCAACGGACATGCATATACACATTTGTACATAGACGTGCAGAAAGACTAACACTCACAAACGTATATATAAAACATGAGCACACATGCTCATGCATACACACGTGATACAACAATTAAAAGTGAACTCAACCTAACCACGGCGTTCTATCAAGTTAGAATTGCTTTTCATAAAAGTCGTGCAAAAAATTTTTAAATTAATAAATATAGGTATTGCACAGACACACAGACACTAGTCTCTCAGCCACGCCCCTTCAAACAGCCTGATGGCACATTCTGATTCCAGAGACATCTGTTTTAAATCTTTCGCTACAATTTCCAGTCAGATGTCCTCAAAAGTTGATTTGCGCAAAAAACGTTTACATCATAATCATTGTAAATCAGAGTGGGGAGCCGTAACATAAACGTACTGTGTCTTAACCCTCACACTCCGAAAAGTGCCGCATGATGAGTTAATAAATTCTCATTACTTCTATTTACGCAGTTTCCTATCAATAAGTTAGGAGAACTTTGCGCATCACTTTTATAGTTTAGACTTGATGATCAACTCTATTATTCTCACAACCAATCGACTTATTTCATACTGAAACTATAAGGAGAAGACAGATGTTGATAAAGTGGTGGGAATGAAATTGTTAAAACATACTCAACACTTAAGAAGCAGAACAAATCATCTTGTGTTAAAAATATTCGCAACTAAAAGCAAAACCAATTTAAATTTAGACGGCTATATTTGTAAGTGATTTTTTCTAATTTTAGAACTTACTGAAAACATAAATAGCAATGCTGAAATTAATATATTTGTTTTCATATTTTGTTATTTCAGATTGCTGCTTAATGTTGTAAAAGGAACTCTCCATTGTTGACTCTGCTGAAATTTTAACGTAAGTTGACTTGAATCGGTCTAAGTTGACATTTCTGTAGAAATCTTCATCAGCCGAACGCCTCAAAGCGGTTAATTGTAACACCTGAAACGACATGCAATTACCATAAAGACAAACTGCCGAATGTAAATAGCTCTTGCATGTATTCAATTTCAACAGACCTTCTGGAACATTTTTCCTGACTCAAAACACTTGGTTAATTTGCGGTCCTTGTCAAGAGGGAGAGTTCTTAAAACCCTAAAATATATGGAGTTGCGCAAAGAAAATTTAATATACAAAAAAAGAAAAAATTATAGAAAAGTTAAACTTTTAGAATTGACCCAATCTACCTGTTTCTTCGGGAAAAAATGTGTTGTCCAAGTCGGCAAAATTGAGATCTTAAAGTATGTAGTTGTGTCATATCGTATGTAGAAGGAAACTGAAAGTCGTGAACTATCTATCTGTTAATGGAGGCAAAATCGTATATTGCTTAGGTCCATGTAAATTTCACACTTTAAGACAGCTCAGAATGTTTATAACTCGACCTTAATGAATGTACATCGTGTATGTCAGACGTCCCAAGTCAGCTCGTGTATAAGCTTAATTATTGTGAACCAACTTGTTGTAAGCTCGATATCCCAAAAATTCAGATACAGTAGAGCAATTCCAGAATGACGCAGATCAAAGGTTTGGGTCTAGACAACGCTGTAACTTCCTAACCAGCTTTTCAGATGGCTTTGCAAAAACCCGAGAAAGACTAGGCTTTTGTAATGTATCACAGCTTTCTTGTGTCTTTTTCTCTGTCCTATCTTTAATGTATAGCGGAATACAAGTAATACGAGCGAACATAAACCGTTATTTCAGACCAAGTTCATTTTTTTTGTCATTAAGTCAGGTTGTTGACACGAAGGCTTGCGAAATTCAAAGAAACGTTTTTGAGCTTTCATGGACATTTAGAAAAAAAAGTTGTTCTTCCTACACTCAGTTAATTGTTTTATAGGACGCTGTCAAACATAATCTTCCAGGGTTGTCAAAGTTTGTTTAATTCCATTACAAAACCAAGTTTTATTTAAGGCCATTTTAGGAAAGACACCACGGAGATTTCTCGACTAAAAGTTGCCTTCAATATAAGTTGTTCGCAATACAATTATGGCGCCAGAACTGGACTCAAATATATGTTATTGATGAATCAGAGCTTTCTTGATTTCTGCCGTAACACTGCATGGTATCATCTGAAATACTCTCAGTTTTCACAGTCTCTTTATTTTTACTGAAGATTCTTTTGGAATTTTTAAAATGTTCTTGTTACTGATATCCATAACATAGAACAGAATTACTGCACCTACATTCACAAGAGCAAAGAACCGGACTTGTATTTGGACCCAAATCAAGCACATGTGGAGTTTTTACGTTTCTGATATCGACTTATAATCAACTTTAGTTCTTTTTTCCGTTTTGACCATATAGCAGAAACTGCCATTTAAGGATCGAAGTACGGAAAATAAAGTAATATACATACGTTAGTTTGGTGAACTTGTACTTTTGTCTTAGAACAGCGGGGCTGCTGGCCCCCAATTTCTAAGGTAATCGCTTTTGGAAATTGATTTCCTCTGGCGAATGGTACTTGTACAAAGTGAAAAAGACTTACTTTGACTACTATATCTAAACTACACGTGCAACTGGCCGCGTAAACCCGCTCGTAGATTCAAAACAAAAAGGACCAGAATTATAAACGGCAGAGATCAATAGTGGTTTTACTGGTACCAGCTTCACACAGCCAGTGATTTGAAGTCAGCTGATTTGTTATTGTACTGGAAAGCAAACTAAATTTAATGGAAACTCACTCTATGAATCTGAAGTTGTCAGGTGCTTTATAGTCTACACGTGTGTCCTCTGGACTTTAAGTTAGGAACAATTTGTGAATTTCGGAGGGTCTTGCTGTTTAGCTATGATGCACTATCGTTAAACAAATAAATGCATACATTCCCCATCGCTACGGCTTCCAAATTGAGTTTCATCAAAAGAAAACACTAGAAAACAGAATAATTGTCCCTATTCCTGTACATGCATACTGATTTCAAAAGTTAAGACCAGTCACCTTATCGTTTCAAACAAAGGAGCCAGCCGGTTGACTGATAAACACTCAAGCTAACTCTTCCTTGATATTCTGTCGGTTGCTAGACGATTCTTTATGAATATTTGTGACTCCGTTCGTTTCCCTTGCCACCACAAACTATGTCTCATCTCGCTGAATTTGCATGCCAAAAGCTTGGTCGCGACAGCTGAGTTCGTGCGGTGGCAGCATCAAATCCATGTAAAATGTCTTCAGTAACAGCAGTTTCCGGCTGTGAGATGCACCTAAGACTTTGAAGTGACACAAGAGAACAGACGACATAATAACGAACGTCCATGCAGAATTTTCACATGCAGTTCAGTTCCAGTTTCCTCATAGCGTTTCATTAAAAGCACCTTTTTTACTTTTGCCATGGATATTTTGACACATCATAATAAACCACAAATGTCAGTTTGTTTTAAAACAAGCTGAGCACAGGTTTAGATATCGTATTTTTCTAATAAAATCCGCCGTTAAAGAGAGAAAGTTTTAGTTGGAAAACCACTCACAGACGAGGAGATGCACAAGATGGCGTACCTCTGAGTTAATCATTCAGTCTTCAATAAACCGTTTCAAAAAAAAATCGGCCGTATTCCTACAAGTTTACATAAATGCGAGTTTTCAAGATAAGCCGTTGACTAAACAAATTGCTAGTTGGCTCAGCAACAAAGGTGCTGGAAGTTAATTCAAGAGCAAGTTGTGTAGAAAATTACAAACATGTACGTAATTTAGTAAAATTTAGATACAAGTTTTCGTTGTCTTGTTGACGAAAATATGTCTTTTCCCATCGAAAGAAATTATCATTATGTCTATTCGGAGCTGAAATTCTAAGGAATACAAAACGAACACGGAATCGCATTCCAGTCGGGTCGTAACTGTTCCAGATCGAAAAAGACCTGGTTCAATTGGAAGACACTTCTCCTCTTTGACTGGATTTCTGCAGGCAACCCTCTAAAAATTTAATAAAGCTGATCTTTGTCCCATTCCTAGTTTGGAACCAAGAAACAAAGAAACCAGTAGATTCTGAATGCTGCGAGTAAACGATCGATCTCAGTCTTTGCTGAGCCATAAAAAAGTCAGACTTGAATTCGTACACCTGCAAGGAACTCGTGCACCAGCAAAGAAATGTGAATAGTGTGTCAAATGATGTCAAATGACAGTTACTAATGGAAAAACAGTAAACATACGTTTCATATATTTATAATCCTATGGAAAAGGAAAACGGCGAAGAATATCAGCAATTTTGCTACCTGAAGACCCTCGAATCCTAACAGCACAACTCTTCTCTGCTATATGTTTTGTCAACTCGTCTTCAGTTCGATCGGCTTTCGTGTCTTCAGTGTTTTCATAGAAGCTCTGTATAAGTAAATAAAATAATCACGGAAAATATTGTACTAAGAGTTCTTCTTGTCAGCCTATTAAAAGCTACGCCTACTTTTCTTTCACTTCAGGAGAAATAAGAATTAGAATTTTAAAACTGTAACCAGTGTGTCGTCCTCCCTAGTAACTGATCTGCTAGTTTGAATGACATTATATAGCGCACGACGATGCAGTGCACATCTGTTCTTCTCTAGAGCCTCTGCTTTTCTCGCCTCAAAATACTATAAATATTACACTACATTTTCTTCAGTAATAATGTTTCTTCAGCTGTATTGCTACATAATTAAAATTTGTGCCATTTCAAAAAGTTCACATAAAATATTTAGCATTAGTAGCCATTTTTGTTCAGTTGTACGTGTACGGATTTGATAGCACTTGACAACTGCGGAGTTTGTGCAACATTTTTGGGTGTTATCGCACGGATCTACACTTAAACTGCTTCTAAAACCAAACCAGACTAAGCCTAAGAGTACGATGACATTCTCGTCAGTCTCTTTATTCGCGAAAACTCTCATACGAACCATTTTTTATCAATGGTCAGTTTGTGGATCAGTTATCGGCGGCTCAAAATCGCTGGCATCTCACAGATCGATAGCGCGGTTTTATGGCGCGGACTCATTCAACTAAACTGCAAACTGGTCTTACAGGTGAAGTTGTTTCGTTAATCACCCACGTCCTTTTAATAAAACTACATTTCCATGCCACTACATTTCGGTTTAAGTGATGAATACACTTGAATTTTACTTGAAATTCTATCAGTTGTGGAACACATGCACCAAGGGCGACCTAATTGTCCTTGGCACAAGTCATTGTAATTCGTACTTTAAAGCCTGCAGTTCCGTTTTGTATATTGCTAAAAGTATCTGAAATGCCTTTGTGCGTTTGAATGATTCATATTTTAGTCAGTATATATTGGTGCTCAGGTTTAAATTGAGCTATATGCCGTGAAATGCTTCGGATAAGTCTTACTAATGGTTTGTAGAAGTAATGTGCATGTTTCCGTAAAACGAAATGTCCGTGCCCTTATAAATCTTCTCATTTTTGAAGAACTTTATTCAAATCATATCAGAACTCTTAAGCTCTTTCGTTATTGTAAAGACACTAACAGAAAAAGTTACTTCACGTATCGCTTGCTTTCTATATGAATGAAAACACCCGAAGGGAAAATATAATTTTGGACAGAGCAGGTGCCATGAGATGGGAAATCGCTTAATCACAATTCTTAACATTCAAAACGAAAACAAAAATATTATCATTTGCAGAAGAATCATTTAGCCAGTAAAAGATTATACGAAATTCTAAGTCAATGTTTTAGAATCCTTGCCGCTACTGTAGACTTAATACTTGTCAAATCGAAGTTACAAATAAAATCAAGTGGCTTATATATGTATATTTCGATACGTGTTTTAAAATCCTAGGACGCCCATTAAGACTCGTTTGGATTTCAGATGAAATCAAACCATGCGACAACAAAAATATATGCTTAGAATCTAAGTATTTTGATCAAACTGTATGTTCGTTTATAAATCAATATATTTGTATATTTGTCGGTTTTGAGAACCACAAAAAAACGGTTATTTCTCTGTCCAGTGCACTTGTCAATACCTTATCGGCTTCGAGTTCCGCGTAAAGAAAATCTAAATAATTTTTTTTTTGTATAAATGCGTTTAATTGAATAGTTGCACATCGTACTTGTTTCATATAGCAAAAAATCAGAACCCTTAAATTTTTATTTCAGTGTTTTTCAGAGAATTCTTGCGAAGCGAGGCTAGGGAGTGACTGTGCCAAGGTTTTCGAAATTGTTCTAGCTGTGAGTTCTCCATGGTCATGTAATGGAACGCCATAGCGAAAGAATAAATTATCTCTTCCCCCGCTTCATGTGGCTGAATTGTGTATATAATTTCTGTAGCTGTATTTTATTCAAATAAACGTTTTTCTAGGTGTGTAATGCAAGTTAAATTGCTCTTCCCGTTGCAATTTTCATAACTAAAGAACTTCAAAGGCAATCGTATTTTTCGTTTGCTTTTAGGCGCCTCAAAGCTCCGGGCGTCTGGGTCAAGAGAGTTTATTTTGGGTATATCAACGTGCAAGTTTTAAAGCTTTTGACGAAAATAATATTAACAAG
Organism: Parazoanthus swiftii; assembly: GCA_025403585.1. NCBI lineage: Eukaryota > Metazoa > Cnidaria > Anthozoa > Zoantharia > Parazoanthidae > Parazoanthus > Parazoanthus swiftii. The sequence goes on from JAOBYE010162998.1 coordinate 10,424, forward strand.
ATATGTGTTTGTTCGAGTTAAGAAAAATTGTGTCATTGAAGCAGAGCTAATTGAATCTTTCCTGTTGAGGTCTATTGTACTTAGATGACGACCAGCTTTCTGAAAACAACAGCTGCCCCGAAAAGGTTTTGTTATAATCATATCGTGGCGCTTCGTTTTGTCTTACAAGTGTTATTGCGGGATACTAAAATGGATTTGTACTTCGAATGGAAATTTGAAAGGGTGATTGACAGTTGAGATGTGTGAGCGCAACTATGTTTTAGAGGAGAAATCCGCTCGCTTTGTTTGCTTTCTGAGACCTGCATATGAGGGTAATTAGAAGCAAAAATCTTGAGTTGTTCCGTGTATCTTTTTCCTGCACGTGTCTGCCCATACGAAAACGTAAACAAAATGCGAGAATTATTTACCGACTTCCCAGAATGTACATAGTATTAGCAAACTGTGAAAATGGCGAAACGCGACGTAAAATGTTGGTCGCCTTTGAGATGAAATTTTCTTAATCTATTTTATACCACCCAGAGCTAGGTTTTGTTCAAAACCGGATTCTGTGTAAATAGTTGGCTGGCATGTCTAAACTTAGCTTGAAATAAAGAAAGGCTGTAATATTCTCTTGCTAGCAAGTCGTATTTGCATGAGAAGAGAGAAGTCGGCTTCTGAAAGGAAGTTTTATATAGCCGGCGCATGGACGTTACTCTCGCAATCACTTATAAGTTTTAATGGAGTTCACAGCTTATGATTGCGATTAGGGCGCAGGGAAGACGGAGAAAGTAAAATTAACAGCTTGGTGGGAGATCGGCTTTCGTCGTGGGCGCACCTGGCACAGTTCACTGTAATTATTTTTGGGTTTTCTTGCTTCGTTTTGTGGTGTATTTCACTACATACTCGTGATCGAAAACTTTCTCCGCAAACTCTGAAAAACCACTTTAACATTACCCGTTTACAAAGCATTGTCTGTGTACGACTCTTTTGCATGTCGCAGCTTCTTTAAGTTTGTATTAACAAGTAAAAAAAATCAGGCGGGTTTCTTTTCTGATAACTGACGTTTTCCTTAAATTACTCTTATTCGAATTCATACTTGTTCAGTGGTGAACAGATAATATCTCACCACAGGCACACCCGGAAAACATTTCGTGATTTCCTTTAGCAAACTAAGCCTTTTTACCAAACTCCTCCCAGTTTTCTTTACAAAAATCTTATAACCATTGCATGCTCTCGACAATAAAGGTGAAAGTTTGAAAAGCAACACTAAATGTTTAGAGGTCGCATTATTTTTCGCCAAAAATCTTGTATGCGGGTGGTCGCAAGAAGTTGTAGTCAAAAACAACAAGACAACCACTTGAGTTACTACTTTCTCTTTCGTGTTTTCGCTTTATTAAAACTTCGTTTCATTTTGAGCAGAATTCATTACAAATTTCGAAATAAGAAAAAGAGTTATTCATAATCGTGTTTTGTACTTACTATGAAGTTGTGGCACCAATATGAAACAAGGCGACTAAACGCGGTTTAAAGAAGGCCAAACTGAACAAGCATACCCGTAGCAATTTACACGGCAATAAACACCATGGCCAATTTCATAAAAGTTCTCTCTGTGTTGTATAAAATTTCAAAATATATAGTATTTAAATACACATCTTTTCCGAACTAGACCATTATTTCTAGCTAGGTAAAGTTTTCTTTGACTAAAGTGATTGTTAGCAATTAAGCAGATAATTTCTATTGGTATACAAGACGAACAATGGCCTAGTTCGGAGTTGTAATCGCTTTCTGAATTGAGGTTCATTTTTGAAAATGTCCGCTGTGGTAGAAAGCAAATTATTGATATTTGCTCCGACTTAATTTTCCATTTCTTGTCAAACTCAAACCTACAATGGCCTCCAAACTGCTTTTTCAATGAACCAATGCATTTACATAAATTTTCAAGTAATAAATTCAGAGTTATTCATATACACGAAATTAGTTCGACTCTTAGAAACAGGTGGAGCTAGTTTCTAAAGTTTCGTTATAATAATACGCCGAGCCCAAATCATAAGACAGGCTCGATAGAAAATAGCAGATAGCGTGAAAAGACTATGTATGAGAGAGTTTTTCAGTGCGAGAAACGGAAGTTCTTTGTGCTGAGGAATTTTACATGTCGTTGTTAAGCAAATAGAGTCATATTTTGAATAATATTTGTTAGCTATGAGCTTTTCAAAACAATTTCTGCTGGTTAGATAATACGACAACTCCCTCCATACTTTTCCGTCACAGAATCATGTGAAGCAATTTCGCTTCGCATCAGGTTTTTTTATGTAATTAAACACTTCGATTCGTCCCTTCGCTGTGGGAAAACATATCATTGAATTTGGGAGAAGCGTTCGAATTACGAAATATTGCTATTTGCAAATTAGAGAAATTCTGTTATTCGATATACAAGAATTATTTAAGTTCTTTTTCGAGTGGTAGCTACCGTCTCGAATTGATTCATTCGCGTCTCTCCACTTTAACAATTTTTAATGCACGGAGAATTTCATTCTCTTCTTCTTTTGTCTTTGGTTGCAGAACCATACTCGTACAACGTTCTTAGACAAGTCCAGTTTCTCGGCAATTGAAGCGATTTTGTCACTTGATGGTCTGGGATTCATTGCGAAGTAAGCCTCAAGTGACCGCTTTTCTGCTGCGCCAATCGATGTCCGCTTTCTCTTCTTATCGGAATTTGGCAGGAAAGCACTGTTCAAATGCTTTGTCTTGTACGCTTTTTCCGCTTCTTCTAACCAAGCCGTTAACACGGGCTTCAATGCCATCATGTTATTGTGACTAAGGGTTAGAGATTCAAACCTGCAAATTGTAGACTGACTCAGCGATCCCACGCCGGGTATTTTCAGGTGCGCGAGAGCGGAACCAACATCCGCCTGAGTTACTCCAAGTTTTATCCTGCGTTGTTTAAATCTTTCCGCAAACCATTCCAGCTCTCTCGGGTTCATGTCATCGTTGGGAGCCGTAAGCGAGGCATGGGTGACAACAGAATGAAAAGAAGAGGAATTCTGTAGCGGAGCTGATGTACATACAGGCGAAGGAGTTTCAAAAGGCTTGTCAAAAGCCGATTCACTCACTGTGGGTTGTAAAGATGCAGAGATCTGATCCAAAATATCGTGAGCATCATAGGCGCTCGTGTCCGCATGGCTGGGATGTGTATGAAAACTGGAGTATCCAGTTGGTTTCGGAGGTTTGGACAAATACTTTGGTGTTGGTTCGAGTTGGGGAGGTCCAAGCAAATGCGCGTCGTCGAAGCCATCAAAGACGCTTGGAGGAATCTATAAGAAATAAAATGGTCGAAAGTGAGTGAGCGTTGATGTTTTATCATGATTTAAATTAAGAAGCGGAAATGAAACGTTCGAGTTATATTGATTTGTTATACACTTACCAAGTTGTTAGATCTTGATGGGAACGTGAGCTATATTGAGAAGAAAGAAAACAAACTATGTATTAGAATTTTTACGACAACGGAAATCTCCCAGCCCGAGAGGCGGAAATTCTCCAACTGTAGAACGAGTGCAGGAGACGAGTCCGGTCCGCCTACAAACGACTTAAAGAAAAGTTTTCAAAATAAAAAAAGTTGGCATAAATACCGAGCGATTCGATCCACGGAATGACGGTATCCAACTTGGTTCGCTTGCCTGCCCCCCTCCAGTAAATGAAGAATTTGAATATGACACGACATTCGAGAGTGAAGTTCTGGACAGTGGCGGACTAAGAGTTTTGTTTAGAAGGCTATCGCGGTTCATGCTTGCTCGAGTCTCAGTCCGTACTGAACACTGCTATCATGGCGTGAAAATGTTCTTAAATGCAACGAGAGTGGCTCGCAAAGAAAGGAGACAATCGCTATCATTGTGTTAACAACATTTGCACTTCAAGTGCACCTGTTCGCAGTCCAAAGCGCATGCGCGCTTTAAAAATTCATACTCCGCATGCGTAGATCGACAGCTGAACCTGTCTCGCTTGACACGGATGCGAGGTCTCCCAGCCGACTTCGCCGGTTCGCTAGAAAAAATAGCTCATTCAAAAAACATCTGCAAAGGCAAATCGATAACAAAAATTTCTTCAATCACCCGTAACCGGTAGCTTTTTAATTTCTTGACATTGACACATTATGGCATTAGAACCGGAAAGTCTCGCATGCGAGTTATTTAAAATGGATAGCGATAGAGTTTCAAACGAAATTGGACCAGTTTGCTTGAAAGTCATTCGAAACTTTTCCCAGCGGGCAAACCATCAGTAACAGCAGAGTGAAGTGTAACATTTTCTCTAGCAACAAATAGTACTAAGACAATTAATCTTTTTTTTTATTAAAATTCATTACTACATCTAAACTCGTCTGCCAATAGACGAAAGAGCCAATAGAAGACATCGTTTAGAATTTCCCATTCAATTGTAATCGCATTCATTCGAAGCCACACGCCGGCACGTGTATACACCACCAGAAAGACTCGAAAGAAGAAAGTTCATTGGACCTTTTAGAAAAGCTTTTCAACCAAGTAAATGATTAGCTTACTGGACCAACCTTTAATGAGCTCGGCATCAGAGAAATAATTATGGCAGTTATCACTTGTCATTGGCGGAGCAAAATATTTGCCAAACAAACTTTGTTCAACTAATGATGATTAACTACCTATCTCGAATAGGCAAAAACGATGGCCAAATGAGAACATTGTTTTTTGTCGAGAGATAAAATATGCTTCCTACAATTTGAAACCCGCAAGCGTTTAGATGGACGATTTTTGTTTTTCGCAAGCCAGAAATGCCCCACCTAAAACTTGCATTGGGGATCGATAAGAAAGTTTTGGCATGCCGTCGTTTGCCTATATGGATAGTGGCTTGACATCTGAAGCACGCGCCAAACAAAAAAATCCCGCCTTCAAAGCTTTTACCGAAAATCTGAGGAAATATGTAAAATTGTGTGCAAACGTAAACAAACCAAGCGATTCCTTTGAAAACAACTTCGAGTATGCTGTAATAAGTTCAAAATCGAAGTCACTAGAATTGTTTGACGCTTTTGACAAAGTGTAAGGGATCTAGTCTTATATATGTTTGTCAAATGATTTTCATTAATTGTAAGAGCTAAATTAAGACTGCGGTATCTATAACAATCTTGAAATTACGAGAACCCACTGATAGTGTTTCGCAATGTAAAACAGATAGCAAAAATATTGTAAGGAAAACAGTTTCATTTGAAACTTCACTTTTTTAGAACAAATGAAAAAAGGACAGAAATCGTCCCTACGAAAAATAATGAGCATAGGCAACTGACACTTGAAAATGGAGGGAAAGCAAGATTTTCATTTTAGTCGCCGGGAAAGCCGATTTGTGTGAAACCAGAAAGGTAAATAAATCGTCGCGGTTTGCTGGCGTTCGTGTTCGTGTGTGACGCATCGGATTTACAATACACTCTGTACTCGGTTCTAATCTACACCCTGGTTAGTTGAAAGGAAGACGTAATTTAAAATCATGATAATACTTCCATGTTAAACAGATGTCGTGAAACAGCTGGTTAAAAGTGAACCAAATTTGTTTTCACTCTTTTCAATTTCTGTTAGTATTTCCTCAAGACATTTTGTTTCTCCTTAATTCAGTAAATGTTATGTCAGTTTATGTCGGTTTCGCCTCAAGTTTCGACTCCTCATGTGGGTCCAAGCAAACTTCTGCTTGTCACTTCAAGCCCGGCGTGTGTTAATACGTGTTGGGGGAAGGGATAAAAACGCTGATTAAAATGTAAGCGATGGCTCGCGGATTTAAGATGATACAAGAAAATTAAAAACAGAAGAAAGAAATCCGGCTAAGAAAGAAGAACTAACCGTTTTCTTGTCTGTATTGGCTTTTGGTAGATCTCAGACTCCATTTTGGAAAACGTGGCAAATTATCAGAGGTGGTTCCGTGCCGCATTACACCGGCCACAAATCGCGAACGCACTTTCCCTCCATATCACTTCGCTGTTCTTTCCGTGTGAGCGACAAAATACCAAATCTAAACTTCTAGTAAAAATTAATGGTTTTATGCTTTAATATGTAAACCTCTGCTTAAGAATTCCATTAAATATAGACGGAGATTGCAATTTAAAATACATGTACATATATAAAGCGCTGGGCGCTCAGTCGATATTCATGTATGCATGCCGGTACTATCGTTGAGAGAACGAAGACCTCTGAAGTTTTAGGATATCTAAGAGAACCATGTAAAGAGTTCTTTTGAAACGGATTACGTGAACATTTATGAGGAATCGGCAAGGTTAAGAGCTACTGTTTACTTTTACTGTTTCAGTGGTGGGATTGCATTAATGAGACACCATAGTTGACAACCTCTCTGACCAAAATATTTCCAATCAAAATGGTAAGTCAAACTACTCGATTTTTTCTCTTGTCTAAAGTTTTCACTGCACATAATTACAGTCGATGCATTAGTCTTTATGAATTATGTGCAATTATCTCACCCTTAACCCTCCACTTCATTTCACATTGCTTCATAGTCAGAAAATTTACTGGTTTATTCTTGTATCTTATGGTGGCGTATAGAACTAAAACACAACTTTATCAATACATTCTAGAATGGCGAAGTCAAAACACCCCTACTCAATTAACCAAAAGAATAAACCCATTCTTATTTAAAATAGTGCATAAGGTGTAAGAAAAGCCGCTGTAGGTTACAAACAAACTGGCTAGTCAGTAGCTGCGAACGGGATGCGAAATGGCAAACTCGATTATCGTCAGAAAGGAAATTTCAATAGAGTCAAAACCGAAGATATAAAGTCTTATATCCTACTTCTTAATTTATCACGAGAAAAATACTCATTATTTTATTTGTGTGCTAGTGCTGAGTCACATGAAAGATTTCTGCTTCTATTGATTTTTACTTGGCAGGTGCTAAGTTTGTTAGTGAGCTGGTTCTATGCGCTTGGCTTGGCCGCACGACTTATTCTAGTTTGTTGTCAAAAGTAATGAAAGTGAGATAAGAAACAATACGCCCTTGAAATGCTCTATTTTCTTTCACTCCGGCTGTGTATCAGAAAACGCTAGTTCAAACTAATAAAATCGCGTCCTCTGTGGACAAATCTGATATGAAGCGAAACTTAGTCATCAAACTGATGCGAAACGTAATTTCAATATCACCTGAATATTGTTCCTCACAAATCATATGTGAACGCACATTCTTTACAGCATAATTTCCTAATCCTTGCACTGAAATCACCACTTATTGGACAAATTAAATGAACAAATTCGTTGAGGTAAAGACTTGTTAATAGTATTGCATGATCGTTGGCCTAATGAGGAAAAACGGTTCGCCATTTCAACTAAAAGCTAAATCTGTTTCTTTAGTAATAGGCGGAAACTCCTTTCCTGCTTGAAAGGAACTGACGTAAGTTCTGCATCTCGCCATCAAAGAAATCGAGTTTTCTTATTTGCGACTCAATTTCAACTGCACTAAATTATTACAAACTTATGTAGACACATATGTAGGCAACAAAGGCTTACAGAAATAGTGACATTTATAGGAAGATAATGTTTTTATTGTTATTACTACTATTTATAGGTTTTCTATGCTTTAAAGTATATTATAGAGACATCCATAGCATTATAATAAATGAGTTTAAATATAATAACAATATTAATAATAATAATAACAGTCCAAAAGTAGTCCGAGTAATAGTAGTAGTAGTAGAAGTAATAGTAGTAGTGGTAGTAGTGGTGGTAGTAATAGTAGTAGTAGTAGTAGTAGTAGTAGTAGTAGTAGTAGTAGTAGTAGTAGTAGTAGTAGTAGTAGTAGT
>JAOBYE010163109.1:5908-18215 GCA_025403585.1 Parazoanthus swiftii
TGTTTCAGTTCACTTGAGGCACCAGATGTAATACCAGAAAGGTAAGAAATTTAATGAAAAGTTTCACATGAAACACACACAAACATAGATCATAGCCAAAAAGGTAAAAATCGCGTTTTAACTAATAATAGTAATTAACTAATGTTAACTCCGCCTCAAGTGGTAATGAAATGGTGAATGAAAAAGTAACGACAAACATTCTGGTCAGTTTCATGTAGGAGTCCCCAGGGGAATGAGCAGGGGGGGCATAGGACACTTCTAGATCACTAACCTTTGTTCTTCCAGGTTCCCCTCTTTCTCCCGAAAATATTATTTTGACAGATGCCAATAATAAAACTTTTTAGAATATGCTTAAAAAAGCACAAGACTACAGTTAAATGTTAAAACAGAGTGTCTGAACTTAATTGTTTTGCAGTCCTGTGATTGATTGTAGCAAGTCAAGACCTGCAAGAAAACACTCGGATACTGATGAGAACATGCTACAAGAAGGGTCGGCTGACGAAATGCAGCCCAAGAGATCAAAAAGGAGACTAAAACTGAAAAGCAACCTCTTTCATAGATGATGCACTCGTCTGATAACTGACAGAACAATACGTTTGACTAAGTATAGTCTGTTTCATACATGACTGTAGAGTATACAAGAAACAAAACTTCACAGCTTCAGAAACATTGAAGATCTGTTTTTTGTCACAACCACACCTCTGTTAATCATTGCAATTAATAATTTGTATTAACATACACTGTACAGTAACTCGGTGTGTAGCTGAGCTGTGAGACAGTATGTTCAAAAAAGAATGACACTGAGAGACTATCCAGTCAACATAAATTATACAAATGTCATGTACAATAATGTGAATGTGTCAACCTGTCATAAATCCGGCATGATTAATATTCCAATATACAGTATATGTCTGATATCAATATGAATCAAAAATTTTTTGCAGTTTGCTGGACTAAAAAATATTAGTGAAATCATTGGATTCAGGTAAAAAAGTTCCTAGTAAATACATTAAGTTTGAACTGATACTGTACCGGTAGTTCAATCAATAATTTAAATGAGGAAGATGCTCTTGAGATTGGTTTTTGTTCTAAAGTATAGACCTGTGTAGATAGGAAAAGATATTAAAGTCATCAAAACAAATGCATGCGCACATTAATATTTTATCTGTTACCACCATGACCAGGGTCTTTCTCTTGGGAGAGGGAAGAGCCTGAGTGGGAACAAGGTTGGGATAGTAGATGTCATCACTGACCCTCACAAAGCCATAAAAGGATGTATTTTTTTGCTCATTTTGTTACTTCTGAAAGGAACCATTAAACATACTACTCGTTCAAATGGATTTATTCCACATTCTGGAATACAGTCAAATGAACCTAATGAACCCTAAGTTTAAAGCTCACAGACAATTATTTTATGAATCAGTTGTCTTCAATGTCTGTTTAATGTGAATGTACAAAATAATGGCACTTATAATGCATATTATGTAATTGAACTAGTTTTGTTTGATAGCTACCATTATGTGGAAATACAGCTATTTCAAAATAGGTTAACTTATAAAAAGAATAATGCCCAGATTGCAAAGCATGATGGGACCTTTATTTTCTGAACTTGCTGATTTGGTATTGCTATAATTTATGAAAACTACTTCTGTGCTAATTTTCAGAATCAATTGTGAAGATAATTACTGGCACTTGTTTAGCTATTTTTTTGTCAACTAACATTATGTACTACATGTAGTTACTAAAGACATAATGTAATAATTACAGTATGTGAACTTGAAGCATAACTACACTTATTTTGATTGCTAAAGTTCCCCAATAGTGTACTCCCATCTCAAAGGAGATACATGCTGGAAATGATAGTAAAAAAATTAACATTTAGACACCCTTCTGTCTGATCAAACAATTAATTAAAAGTAAAACCTAACTACTGTAAGACGATAGATTTGTTTTGGTAAACTAAAATAAGACCAGCAATCAAAAACTCAATTCTGGACTTAAGATGGCTCCCACCTATTTCTGCTAAACTTAACAAGACTTTCTCATGTGTCATGATTTTTGTTTGCTGTTGTTATAGCAACAAAATTAATATATTTCAAAACTGACAAAATTAATTCCACTATATGCAAGCATTATATGCAACTGGCACAAAGATTTGTTGACAAACGTATGTATTCAACCCCGTCAATCCCAAACACAACATTAACTTGTGATCATGATCAATGTGTTGCTGTTATGAAATTCTCTTTACCAGTCTCCATACTTCCCTTTTAAACCTGTTGGGAGAAAATGTAATTCATCTTGGAGAGTTCGCTATGTGTGATCAGATCATAACTTGCTTTGCATTGGAATTGTAAGAAGAATATAAACCTTGAATGTATAATTTGACCAGGGTTGAAAGGGTTTGATGCAGTAAGATCGAGTATTTTCTACAGGCATTTTATTTTGTGGATTTGTAACAAACTTAGAGTTTTACAAGATGCAGATTTCCTGTATCCCTACAGAAATAAAAATTAATCGTGGTCTTGGCAAAAATTGTATGAAATGAAAAATCTCAAAAATTACACTTTGTTAAAGCCAACAATTTTATAAATGAATGAACCATCAGGGATTTTTGTTTTTACCTTTCTTTTGACATTATTTTACAGTTTTCACATTTATGATTTTACCGGTTTAATTATTCCATTCTATGCGGCTGAAATGTTGTGCAAAGCCAAAAGCTCTAGACTGCAAATCACCAGATCTCTGAATTATTTAATACAGAGCAACTAAAAATTTAAAAAAATTAAAGGTAAATTGTTACTAGCAAGTATTTTTCTAAATTTTAATTTGGGCAAGGTAATTAAAATTCATATCTTTGCTGGATCTTTTCTGTTATGTAGATAGTCAAAAATTCCATGCATACAATAATGCAGAAACGATCCCATTGTATAAAACTAACTACTGTTAGCAATTAAATATTGAATGGCACATAAATCTGGGTGTATCCTCGGCAACTTGGATGTCACGTGCTGTCTTCTTCTCTACTTCCGCCATCACTAAGAACACTGTTGTTGTTACTAATAATACTGGAGGTTGGAATGTCTGTATGGTTAGTATCATCAGGTCGAAGGGGGGAGTTTCCATCTGGTGTCCCAGATGGTGATCGCTCAGGTTCTAACAATTTATAGTCTGTAATAATCACAGTGACACTTCCCACAGTCACGGCCATGTGTTGGGCACTGCTTCGGTCTACATTCTTTAGTCTTGGCCTGTGTGAACAGAAATTATTCAGTCAAAGAGCGTTAAAGACATTGAATTCCCTCAAAAATAAATGTGATGCAAGAACACCAGACTTTACTTAATTATAAAATAATAAAATCTATAAAGGTCCATCTCAAATTTCAGTCTTCTTCACCTAATTATAGAGATCGGGGGGTCCCAAGGATCCTTGATTTTCAGAAGTACATGTTACTAGTGGGAACACTGTTTCTATTATTAAAATGGTTTTTGGGTAGTGTGCTTTAATACAGATCTAATACTGTATGTATTTTTAAGGTATTTTTCCTATTTAAACTAATTTTCCTATGAGCACCCAGACAACAAACCAAAAAAACCCCCAGTCTCTTTCTACAAGTAGCCAAGTAACCTGAATATCCAGTGAACAACATTAAAAAATGTGAGTGGGGGCCCTTGGGAGGACTATTGGCCCATGCCCCTACTAATTTTCCCTTTTTCATACCTCATTTTCTTCATTAGTCTCTTGCTAGATGTTTTCTTGATGACAGCTGGAGTGGGTGAATACTGCTGGGCAACCTGCTGAGCCACTAGTTGGGAGTTCAGTCGAGGTTTCCTGGATTAATACAAAGGGAGGTGTTAAGGCCAGTTTACACTAGCAATTTTTGTCGCAATTCCCACTGCAATATTTCTTGCACTTATGCTGTTACTTCCAAAAATGTATGTAAAGCACATGCAATTTCTGTGAGTTTAAGTACCAGGAAACTTGCAATGTTTCGAACAACCTCAAAACTTGATGCAACTTGGTGGCCAGAAAAATTGCAATGGCAACCAAGGCAAAATTGAATCAAAAATTGCTAGGCACGAAAATGGGTCTTCGAGGGTGATGTGACATGCCCTTGACCCCTACTAGGACCTTGCACATTTAGTGGTACTCGATTTCAGTTTCTCAAGTAAATTTCTTGAATTCTAACTATGTGGCTGACTGCATATAATGTGTGCCCAACCCATCCAGCCAGGCTCTTTGGGGTCTCAATAGTCCAGTTTCATAATTGTATTTGCCAATGATTGCAACGACTCTGCACAGACTTGTTTTCACAGAATTACATGTACATAACTCTTGGCATGTTGTTAAATATTATTAAACTTTATAAATACCAAAGTAGTTAAAAGCTGGACTTCTAGCCGTTCTGACTATATTCAACACCAAGTCAAGGCTAATGCTGTAAAAATGTGGTCATTGTAATCAGCAGTAACTCCAAATTCCAATCTGGTCTATTGCTTATTCATTACCCAGCTTGTACTGTTTCTGCATAAAGAAAGAAGGATTTATTTGATACCTTTAAATTAGTGCAAGTTTCAGTGTTAGGGAAAGATTTCCTCCACAGAATCTCAGATTATCCTGCACCACAGGCCTTCAAACCTTGCTAGCCAGTGATAAATGAGATGAAATAACCTGGGGTATTAGAAATTGGCTATATATGGTACAATAAACATTAAAAACATTTTTCCTTCATTGAGCGATTGTGACTAGTTTTAGCTATTATAATTAAAGCAAAGATGCTTCATGCTTTCTGAATGGAACTTGAGTGCATGGCCAGGATCTCCTGTAATGCCCACAGCGACTACAGTTTGCTGTTAATGACGTATGCATGCATGCCTGTAAGCAAAGCCAAACTTTTCCACTTGTAGTGTTACTGTCTATAAAAAAAAATAGAGTTTTCTTATTAACCTTGATTGTTCAGTCTTTATTGGGAATATTAAACTTTCGCCTTTGGGCTTCGACCTCACTCTAATAGCTCCTGAAGTCAATACAGCAAGACTTCCCCATACATTGTACATATGTCACTGTCGCTTAATTTTAACTTTTTTTATATAGGAAACCTTGTGTGAAAAATGAAGCTCAAATTTACCAAAGACTATTAGCAAATGTATGGGGAAAACTTAGAACAACCCGATTTACTGGCTCTTATAAAAAAGCGTGTAAGTAGTTAATCACTGCATACTTCATACACATAAACATTCCCCTTGAAATGTTTTGTTATTGAGTTGTGAACAAAACAAAATAACAAAAACATGTCTTTTTATATGGCTAGTTAGACTAGAAGTATTTATGACAACTATTTAATTTAAAATTACTGGGAGATATATTTAAAGAGGGATGAATATCCTTATGAAAGTTAACTTTTAATAAAACGCACACTTCTTGGTACCACAGTACACTATACAGAAGTCACAGACATCATGACGACTCTTCTGATCAGGAATCAACAAACGATGACAGACGGCTATTTGTTCGATTCAAGAACACACGACACCATGTCACATCTGAACAATTTGGGTCTGATTCTCCCCCGTGGTCCTAGAAGCCTTTCAGCTCAGAGAAATATTCGTCCTTCAACAGCCGTGATTTCAAAACAAGTTGCAAACACTTGCAGATTATTGTGCGCTAAATAAATAGGTAATCTACAGTGCCCGAGGAAAAACCACTTCAAACAAATACCCTGCTCAATGGGCAGTACTAAACAATTCCAAATGAGTTTCTTCGATGTTTATACATTTCAATTTTCCAGTTCTCATGATCGATAACATCTCACAACGCGCGTCACGGGTGGCGCGGAAAACAAGATCGGTATTAATGGCAGAAAAGTAAACACTCTCGATCTGAATCGAGTAACATGCAGATTTACTATGAGATAAACATAATGAATATTCGAACACAAAGGCAATCGCTCATGAGCATACAAAACATGTGCTTGTATGTTTCGCCCAAGGTCACTGAAATGTACAACACTGTGAAATTCGTACCGGGTCGATGTCCCTTTCCTCACATCACACATTCCGCATTTAAATGCTTCAGAGCCGTTCCTGTAAGTACATACACTGCAGTCCCAGTAGCTTTCCTCCGAGTTACTTCTCACGGGTCTGCGTATCAGTCTAATGATAAAAAAGCAACAAGAAATTATCAGCGAGCTAAATATCACTTCACCTGCCAAGTTGTGCAGTCATGTTTGCTGCGGCTTTGGCGGCACGCGATAAAATCGTGCAATCTACAATTTTCCCAGTTGACTTGTATCCCTGCTACAAACCACCAAAATAAGGAAGCATTAAGCAAACAGAGAGGAAGTCAGGGTTACCTCGGTAAGAACATACGAGAAGACTTTATAGCTAAGTGTTATATAACTCGACCAAGTGCTCGAGTACACAGAAGGATATCCATATTGACTATTGTCACGCGCGAGAAAACACGTCGACACTACTCGAGTCCGAGCGAAAACCAGTCCTAGTTGTTCATAATAAGACTTACCTGTTTGGACTTTTCTTGTCTGGGTATTCTTCCATACTATTTTCTCAAAATTGAGAGAAAATTCACAAGGCAAACAACATAAACTCGTCGCCTCGCTAGTTTGTGCTCGGCACAAGCCAGACAAATTGCCTTGTCGGCCAATCAAAATGCTTCACTTTCCCGGAAACATGGAAAGAACGCATTTCCTAATTTGGTAGATGCTATTGTTCTATTTCACTTCCGTTAAGAAACGTAGTTTCCCGGATAATGATAATGTCACGGTCAGTTGTCAGGACTATCAGTCGTCAGTTTTGATTTTGATCGTTTGTTAGTTGCCAGTGAGAAATTAGAGGTCGAGAGACGATTTTTTTTTTCTGTTTTTTGCTTTCTCAGTTTCGGGGTTTGAGTGACGCGCTTCCATAAAATGTCTAATTAAATAAAGTTAGGACCGGCTCAGAACTCGGCGTTCTTCCACAATCCAATTGGGAACATCGTGGAATAACTGGTGGAGAACGATCACGAGCTGTTTTCGGGGTGATTGTAGCATATGATAAAATACGAATTTCGCATAGGTTACAAGTGTCACATTGAATAAATTATCATTTGTTAAATTATCATTAGATTTCTAATTTCCAGCCGCCCTCTTGAACATTTACTCGAGTGAGAATAGACTTTCCCCCACATTGTGAGCAATGAATCCTCATTTTTCATCGCCGAGGACTGGCAAAGTCATGTCGATAATACAAAATGTATTCAATTATGGGGGTGAAATGACGTCATTAACGTGCTCGACGTCTGGTTAACGTCTGGTATGTTAACTTAACTCCCATAACTAAAGCATATTTTCCAATCTACGAGTAGAAGAGTGCAAGGGATCAATATTGTGGGGACGACTCATCGCCTTCACCACTGGTGAATCCAGTCTGATGAACGTCAGCCGTGGGTTCTTTTGGCCGGTTTCCACTTCGGCGAACAAGCGATGGGCTATCTGGGTATGCGCAGCTCGAAATCCAAACTGAAAGGGAGCGTTCACTGGCGCACACAAAGCCAGTGAAGTTCAAATGAGCGTCAGCCAATCAGATCGCTTCTTTTCAATGCTTGAGCATGCGATTGTACGTGTCGCGCGATCGAATTTACCGAAGTGGAAACCGGCCTTTACACCAAGGTAGAGCCAGATTTTGGATCGTCAGACGTTTAATGAATCCGTACTGGCGGCGACCGTTTGAAGCCTTAAAAGCTGCAGATCCAATGCAGAACGACTCTTAGTAGAATTTGCGGCAGAACGACTCTTCAGTGCACTGCATGTAACATGTTTTTCTCCGTGATCCATTGCCGGCAAAGAGACCGGGCTGAAACTTCAGCCCCTCCAGCCGGGTTGAGATCACAGCCCAGGTTGAGATTCTCCATGTAACGGGGCTCTTAGGAGTTGGAAGAGGCTGCTTGCAGTCTAGAACGATTTGAAAAGGACGAGAAATTGCCACAACTTTGGAAATGCGCAAACGTAATATCCCGAGCCTTTACTCCACATACCAACCATGCACTCGTACTAATAATTTTTGGTTAATTAGTTGGATAATTTTAAAAACTTGACCTACCTACTGAAGCTACGTGACAACTTGTATTACTGCTTTAAACAAAGCTTATCAATCAATCAATTTTTATTATTTCACTCTCATCCAAGAGAGTTTACATAACTTTAATAAAAAATAAAAGCTCTGAAAGATGCAGTTTATGCTAAACATTACAAAACAAAACTAACAGCTAAATAACGCTACTTTCTCTCGAAGAATCATGTTTCTTTTATTTAAGAAATTAGTTTGTCAGAACCTGTTTAGTTCGGTTCTTCTTTGGCAATTTAGCTGCAATTTTAAAAGCTCGTGGCTGTTTTCTTAACTTAAGTCAAGAATAGTAATTTGTTTTTGGCAACTGTGTTTCACACTACATGGCCCGAGTTTCCGATTGTGTTTTGTCTCAAATGTATTGGGGAAAGTCTTCAATATCTTATAATAATTGTTAGCAACTTCCAAACTGGCGGTTTTTGATTTATGTGTATCTTAAAGCGCTAACCGTAAGCGCCCAAAATAGAAACCAACTTATATAACAGCAAGTTATTTCCTGTAAACAGAGTACTTAAGTAATATTGACACTTTCCGTTGGTTTGAAAACCAAGCACGCATTGTAGACTATAGCTAAAATATCAATAGTAAGAGAAGTCCATGCTGCACGCAGATGAAACGCGTCGCAGAAAAGAGGTTTACAAAGCTACAAACTACAGCCCATGTGCTGCTTACTAGTTTTTGTTAAGACCCTACAAACATTTTATGACCGTTAGTTTTGTTGTTCTGATAACATCAGAAAAGCACATCAAATAATTAACAAGTTGTTAGAAATGCCAGAAAGGATCATACATGTAGGCTATCTAGATTCATGGGTGATTTCAGCGGAAAAACGGGTGCTAAATTAGTTATTTTCTTGAGAAAAGTGTCAATCAGAAATGTATTCGCTTTGGAGGAGAGCTGCGCGCGTGACTACCAATAGCAAATTAAATTGAAATTACCGTTCGTACATAAATTCTAGGAACCGTTAGAAAATATTTTTTAAAGTGTGCCTTAGATATAGGGCTCTTCTGTTCCCCCCCCGTCCCTCCAAGCCATGTAGGGAAAAAATTTTTTTAGAAGCTTCACATCATTCCGGCATGACTAACAGCAACATCGCGACACACATCACAGCCCACGATGAGGTCAGCAGAGCTCCACCTGAATCAACATCTTTTCTGACGCCAGTGTTTGGGTTGGAACCAGTAAACCACATCTTCATACAGTTCTTACTGTTTGTCTCGTACTTAAACGATTTACCCCACATTGTGTTACACAGACCTTCTCCGTTCTTGTAAACCTGGAAAGCATTCAAACAACAAAGTATTAGCAATGAAGTTAAAATTAATATTAGCCGACAGTACGTTAAAGATATCATTATTATTACTTTATTATTACTTTGTGTTCCAGCTCGGAACATAAATCGAGATGATCCACAACAAGATACAGGTAGCTACGATATAACGTAAACGACGCCTAAACCAGACTAACCGTTCCATTTGGCTTTTGAAAAACCTGGATCCGTAGGCAGTGGGGGGGAGGGAGGGGGTGCGCGCGGGGTGCGGTCCGCGTTTGGAGGTCTAATGAGACGATTAACAAGCCAGAATGGATTAATCGTAACATTTGGTGCTACCGTAAACCGTAACGACCAAATACAAACGGCCATAAATGTGATTGTCCCATACATTTGGCTTTTAATTTAAGAGTCCAAGTTTACGAAATTTGCACCCCCCCCCCCAATAAAAATCCTGCCTACGGGCCTGATCTGAACAGTTTCTGTTTGAAACGTATTCTTCTTGTCAATACACCCATACGTTAGCACAAAGCGTGAAAGAGCTCTAAAGAAAGAACTCTGACCTGTTGAAACGTCTTGCAAGTGGAGTCTTTTTTGCAAAGAGTTTGCCCACCAGTGCTATTGAAATCAGTGAACCAGTCCTTGGCACATGTCAGGTCGTCCTTGCAAGCGTCAAACCAGCTGTTGCAGTAATCAGCACACACTGGGACACGCTCAATAGTTCCCTTGCCAGACCGGAAGCTGATAAGGCTGGGTTCACACTGGTAGAAACACTCCTCATCTTTGATGTACTTCTCACATGCCTTCACAAAAAATGAACCAAACGTTACATTTTAACATTATTTATTGGTAAGAAATCAGAAATCTCAGTCCAGAAAGTAATATTTTATCCTCTTTGCAGTGTAGGTTCCGCTGAGCTATACTGAGTAAGGGTCAATTTATCAACACATATTCATAACTCTTCATTGAAGCATGCACAACTTACTACAAAAGAATATTATTAGATAAATAAATTTGTAGGTAAATATATGTTATTGCTGGTATTTAACTGTGAGAAATTCACTTCTATATGCCACCTAGTTCTGGCCATTGTGGGTAGATGTCTATCACTAGAGAATGATGCAGGTTGTATGGCACAGTGGGAGCTATTACGCAAAGAGTTTAGCTAAGTATTACATACTAGAATGCATTCAATGTTCTTATTTCATCTAATTCACAGCCTAGACCTGATGTTTTCACTCTGCTCGATCACATGAACTTTGGTAACAAACTACAGCAAATGTATGAAATCAAGTCGCGTACCCCAAGAGGAGGGGAGGGAGGAGGGGGACTCCCATACTAACAAGGGTGGGGATGTTTGTCAACCCTCTCAACCTTTTCCCAGGGTTTTGCACTGACCGCTTAGAGTTGGTGACATTTAGGGGCAAAACTTGGCTAAAGCCACACCTGGATTGGCACCTTATGAGAGTTCAATTGAGGTGTTAACGACGGGCACCCCTGTCCTTCCATACACAGTTTCTGAAATTGTACTACACTCTTTTTTTATTAATGTCAAACTTGTACGAACATTGGGGCTGAGTTTACCCAAAAACTAAAAACAAAACAAGAACAAACTGAGGCTGAATCAAAAATTTATGCAAGTGTACAATATTGAATTGCAGTAGTCCTGCAGAACAATGCACCCATGACATTTAAATATAGTTTGTTTTGCAAAATCAATTTCAAATTTCTTGTGAAACAATGCACAAAAGCTCCTTAGTATATTAAGGCAAGTTTAACCCCCTACAGAGAACACGGCCTTTAAGAACAAAATAAGAATATTTCGAGGTTAAAATTGCCAAAAAATAAAAACACTGAGCCTGAACAAAATTTTAATGGTTCTTAATAAAAAAAAGTGTCAACCAGCATCTCAGAAATTAAAGCAAATGTGCGAGATGAAACAGCGTGTCAAAAATTACGGCAAATGTATGGGATCAAACAGTGCGACACAAATTGCAGGAAATGTATGCGGTCAAACAGCGTGATACAAATTACAGCAAATGTATGGGATCAAACAGCATGACATAAATTACAGCAAATGTATGGGGTCAAACAGCGTGACACAAACTACAGCGAATGATCAAACAGCATGTCACAAATAACAATATATGTATGAGATCAAACAGCGTGACACAAACTACAGCAAATGTATGGGGTCAAACAGCGTGTCACAAATTACAGCAAATGTATGGGGTCAAACAGCGTGTTAAAAATAGTCTGTTTTCATGTAATTATTGTAAAAAGTACACAGCATGTTCTGTAGGCGAGAGAGCTCACTCAAGGGATATCGAGATTATCGAAGCCATTAGTCAGAGTAGTTCAGATAAAAGACAATCAAAAACGAAAAATATCAGGTTCCAAAGCTGTAATGCAATTTTAAAACACATTAGCTATAGCACACCTCGGACAGATTTTTCTTATGTCCACAGTGGTGCCAGTCAAAATTGTAGAGTTCCTTGGCCTGACTCGTCTTTAGCACGCGAGTGAAGTTGGCGGTGCAACACGTGTTCTCTTTCCATGGGAAGCACTCGACATAATCACTGTCTTCAGGCGACGAGTAGGGCTTGTGATAAGGACCGTCGATGCACTTCTTTTCTTTGGCACAGCTAACACTCTCTATAGAGAACAAGACAAGAACAGAAATGATCCAAGATGATTTCGCCATGTCTCCCTTCTGCGCTTGCAATCACAGGCCACCCAAGCATGTAATGTAAGTCATCCAAGCATATATTGTGAGTCACATGACTCGCGGCCATGGGCGAGCGAGTATTAAATTCGGGTCTTTTTTTTTTTTTTTTTACCTGATTCAGACAGGAAACGCCTGAGCCAATCAGAACGGAAAGCGCTGTCACGTTCAGCCAATCAGAGCGCAAAGCG
>JAOBYE010163331.1:0-11642 GCA_025403585.1 Parazoanthus swiftii
GTTTTCATGCAAGAAAGATTCATTCATTAGAAGTTCATACTGGGGCTCTTGCTAGTGAACGACACCGCACACACGAACCCCTTCAGAAATAGAGACGGGCTCGCAACGGCAAGGCGGATCTTTTAAGCGCAGGTGGTTGCGAAACGGGGAAACGGGGAAACGGCAAAACAGCTTAAAGCAGCCAGAACAGTATCTGTGGTTGTGGGCCTTTTTGTAATACTTGTTGTGCCGATTATCGCAATTGATGTAAATGAAATGTTGGGAGGGCCGAGAGCTCCGTCAGTGCTAGTGAAAATTGCCGTCTGCATGGTCTATGCCAATCACTGTGTTAACGTCTTAGCCTATGCAGGTTTCAATGAAGACTATAGAAGAACTTTTAGGAATATCATCTCGAGATGTTGGAGATTCATAGGCGGTATTGCAAGATGTCGTGGTAATGAATAAACTTATACTCCAATCAAACTAGCAGTTAGATAAACTAAACCACCCATTTAATTTACAGCATTGCAATCAAAACTTGCAGATTATCAAATAATCGATGTATAACCGCAAGATACAGAAAATACAATTAATTGTATATTTTACCGTAAAAACTAGGTTTCATTAAGTATCCATCGTCTTAAATGAATTTTAATTTATTACGGACAGTTATATCAAACTCACTTTTTATCGCTAAACAACGTTGTTTGCCTAAATTCTCATCAAAATGTATATTACAAGCGAAAAATGCGACGGCAATATATGAAGTCTTTTTTTAAAACAAAAACTAAATGAGGATGTTCGGTAGTAAACACAGGTCTTATAATTCCAGTTCCTTAATTACAAATATACTTGTAGTCTTAAATGAATTTTAATCTATTACCGACAGCTATATGAAGCTCACTAGTCTAATGCCAAACAACTTTGTTTACCTAAATTTTTATTTTAAAAATGTCAGTATATTACAAGTTTGCTGATTTCTTTCAATAAGAACAAGCAGTTACAATAAATGAAGTCTTTCTTCAAACTAAAACCAAATAACAGGTGTTCGATAACAAAGACAACCCACTGTACTCCGTATTCCAATCGGCCAGTAGCCGGCAAATGAACTAAAAATACTGTCGAATTTTGACAGTTCTTCTCCATCTTCAGAAATTTCAGAGAAAGCTGAGATAGCAATGGAGCAAATCCTTTACAATTGTCAGAAAAATGATCAGATCAGTAACTATAGCGAAGTACTTTAATAAGAGTATCGGACAACAAATGTAAAAAACGTTTTCTTATGTTTTTATAATAATACGGTAATAACAATAGTACTGGCTTTATTAATCAATTTGTCGCGCTACAAAGCCAGCTGCGATACTACATTATAATACAACAAGGGAAAAAATTTCAAGTATTTACAATTACATAGAGAAGAGAATCTACAGTCATCTGTGAGCACGAAGACACATTGCTGCAAAAAAGCTCTTTTCAAAATATTCTGTTCTTTATTTAATAAGCAACGGTTTATTACTGAAACGCAACGAGCGACGGTTCGCACATGCCCGAGTCACTGGAACAAGATGTCCATATTTCCCGCAACGCGCCAATGAATATCCATACATCCCGCCTCCCGCTGCCCTCTAGTCATCCCGCTGCAAAATTTTATTTCATCCCGCATACCGCAAGGTAAAAACGCCTAATCCCGCATCCCGCCAAACATATGTTGGACCCTCTAAATTATCCATGAAACTATGAAATCTCCCAAGACTTTTGATAGGACAGGGATAAAAGGGATTGGCCGTATGTCGCCTTCACACTGGAGCTGCTTAACCTTCGGGGCGAGTGTGATGATAGAGTATTTCCATATTGGTGGAACTTCCCCAAAAGAAAGAGAAGTGTTAAAAGTCTGCATAACGGGTTCCGCCAGTTCATAATAATGATATAAGCATTTTACAAAGTTTCAATGCTTTACAAACTAGCTAGGCAAAAATTACTTTATACAATGTTAAAAAACTATGCTGAAATAATTAAAAACTGATATAAAGTAAGTAGAAGTGGGAACTACGAAAGTTTTTACAAATTTAAATATTTATGAAATAAACGAGTTTTCAGGTATGACTTGAATAAGTTCAGAGTTTCTGCATTTTTCAATTCAAGAGGGAGACCATTCCATAGGCGTAGAGCAGCAACAGCAAAAGGACGTTCACCGTATGATTGAGTTTAGAACCTGGGAGTTATGAGCAAGTTTTAATTTGACGAACGAAGAGAGCGTGATGGTCTGTACGGAGCGATAAGTTCAGACATGTAAGTAGGATTGTTTAAAGCTTTATATGTAATGAGTAGAATTTTAAAGTCAATTCGGGCTCTGATTGGCAGCCAGTGGAGCGTTTGTAATACAGGTGTAATGTACTCCTGTTTCTTTGCGCCTGCTACATGTCTGGCTGCTGCGTTTTGCACATGCCGTAGGCGAACTCTTTAATGATCCGTGGCGTATTTTGTCAGGACGTAGGGTTTATAAGCCTGAAGTTTCAGAAGCTTCTTACACACTTCATAGGAATGTACCACAGGGACTTTCTCAACAGATGGAAGAAATCAAATCGTGGAAGGCACGCATTGTCAAGGGGTGGAATATCACAAGCCACGGATGTGAAGAACAGGTTTAGGGACTCTACAAGCTCGCTTTCCGAGAGGACAATGCCATCTCGCTCAATAATGAACTGAGTTTTGCTGACCCGACATTGTGTTAACGTTGCGCCGCCACTGTCGAACATCATTCTTCCGTGTTTTACACCTTTCAATTGTGTTCTAATCTTACAAAATTGAACACAATTAAAAGGTGTAAAACAGTTTGCACGTGAACTTCGGCAACAGCAGGAAAATGATTGTATTTTTTAACTAACACAGTGCAAGCGGATCGAATAAATGGAGAAGTTATGTACAGCTTTCCGATTTTATTGCTTTGCTGTAAAAACCCAGGTCGCTCAAGATTTTTGTTAGTCTATAGTTTCAGCGTTCTAGCATCTTGAACATGATTTATGAGGTTATTAATTCGAGCTGCTACTAAACGAAATGAAAAAATGTAACATTCTTGTTCACTTTATTGTATTTGTGTACATGTCCATTTGTCTCATTATGGTATCTGAGATTTATTTCGTTTATTACTTACTGGGAAGTCATAAAAAATAGAATGGCTCCCGCGAGAGATTTTAATCATTAAAATTAAAATTGTGTAATGCTTAGGCCGAAAAAAGTTACATACCCTATATTTTTGCTATCGGTAAAAATTAAATTTTAATACGCCATCTTGGAAACTTTTTCAGCTTTTGTCTTTTACAACCTTAAACCCATGCGCAATCATTATTCTGGTATGTCTTCTCACTAGTAGGCTAATGCATTTTATTTGGGCTGGAATACGTGAGTATCTACATATTTTATTAGTTGAATGTCTGATCCTGAGTTAAACTAAACATGAATTTATAACATGGCGAGTTACACATTAGAAAAAAGAAAGAAAAATGTTTAAGGGTGTCAACTTCCTCATTTATCCCTTAAACGTTTGGGCCTTTTTGAGAAACACCACGTTGCTCCAAGATCTTCGAATTGGTTACAGATAAAAGCTGGCTATTTGGTAGTAAGCAGGTTTAACCTTGCTAGTTACTTTCCATGACTACAATAAAGTTGTTGCTATGGCAACAGTCTTTTGAAAACATGACCGCCATCATGGCCGCCATCTTGGATTTTTGAAAAAATTTACTTTTCGCAAATTTTCAACAAATTTCCTTGATTTTAATAGAAAACGTGTATTTATAGGCTCAAATAGCATTCAAAACAAAATGAAATAATTGAAAATAGAAGACATTGTGTGAAAAAAATTCCATTTCTTGTTACAAACTTCAATTTGCATAATTAATATCGCACAAATTATAGGTGGTGACGTCATCCAATTAACGTCAAAAGATGTGTTATTAATTAGACTACAGGTATTGCAAGTTTCATTTTAATTACTGCAAAGCTTCAGAATTTAGGTTGGAGAAACCTAGGGGTCCATAGACCCCCCCCCCGCCATAAACGTTTGAGGGTTTATATGGTATGTTCTGCTAAACAGTGTTTCTGGTAAATGTTACTTTATAAAAATGTCCTTGCAATTCTCTCTGCCAAATTAGGCCAATGCTTAACTTAAAATATATATAGAAATAAGTAGACATATCTTAAATTGTTACTTCTTAGAAAAAAAGCTAGATGATAAATATATTTCACTCAAGCCTACCCGAAACGATATTCCTAATGTCTGGTAAGTAAACTGAGAGCGCAACTTAACTGGTCAGACAGTAGTCCGTTGAACCGTATACAGCAGTCTGGCTAGGACGTCTCTCGACTACAGAATTTTATTCTTGTTGCAAATAAGTGCTGAAAAGTGGCGAAATGTCTTTGATCACTTTTTCACTCCTGTCAAAAGCATTCATACTTACAGTACTAGGTCAGCATCAGATTCGTCATATACAGCAAAAGCAAGAGGTAATTATGGCCCTTTTTATATTAGGTTTAATGGCCCCACATTATGGAATTTGGTTGGAGAAGACATTAAACAGTCCAGTTAGAAAAACAACCAAAGAAAAATTGAAAGGGGAATTTATACATATTTATTAAATTTTATCTCTTGTCGTGATTGCTTAAGGTTATGATTTATTTGCTGTTCCCTGCAGTATTGTAACTAATTTTAAGTTGTATATACATGCAAATGTGTTTGTATACGTAGGTCTGTGTGTGTTTGTAATAGAGTTGCTCAATTATTTTTTGTAAAATCGACCGAATCGTGTAAATTGTAAATTAGTTCTTTTTGCAAAGTCTGGCTCCCTGATCCTTTAACCCCTTTATGGTTATTACAGGAGCCAGTACCCTTTTCACAGTCACTTTTCCTCACTTCAGTTGTAACTTAACCGGACTCTAAGGGTAAACAAAGAGGGTTGGTGTTGTTATTTAGATGCCGCTGTAGTATTCGTAGAGAAACAATAATTTCTTTAAAAATAGCCCAATGCTCTATGATAAAACTCTAGGTTAGTTAGAACCAGATGGATTATAAATACTTTAATCCCGGTTCACACTTGCGACGGAAGCAGAAAGCGGAGAGGAGTGCAGAGACGAAAACACAAACAAAAGCTAAACGGAAGCAAAAACGGAAAATCTGGAACGTTCCCTTTTCTTCCTTTGCCTCTTGTAGTTCCTTCGTGCCTCCGTGACTTACGACGAGAAATGAACAACAAAGATGCGGAAGAGGAGAGGGAAACAGAAAGTTTGTTTACGTTTGCCAACAAAAAACACTTAAAATGCTCCAACAACTCGATGACTTTATTTACGACGACTTGCCTATTTTCGAAATCAAATTGTGTCCTGAAATAACTGTAAAAAGAGCATCAAATGAAGAAGAGCAAGCGCTAATTAAATCTCTTGATCACCTTCAAAACGTCAAATGATTTCGTTCCTTTTCGGACTGTATACTTTGGGACACTATTTTTTTTTTCCAAAATTAACTGAATTGTCCGAATCTTTGGCATGTAATGTACAAGGACACCGGCTTGTATGAAAATTTCCATACTACCTCATTGGTGTCAAAACTATGGCGTCGGATATGTTATGTTGTCGCCCAAGAAATTAGTTTAAAGTTTTATACTGTACTGTACCGTAAAATTAAAAATTTCGGACTGTTATATTTTGGGACACTAAATTTTTTTGGCCGAAAATAACTAAATTGTCCGAATTTTAGGCATGTTATGTACGAGGACATCTGCTTTTCTTGAAAACGTGCTGAGGAAAGCTGCGCATTCATGTTGAAACATGCTTGAAAACTTGAATGTATAATCCAGGATACGAGAAAAAGAAAGATAGATTATCACTTGTACAGAAATTTCCCTATAACCTCATAAGTGTCAAAACGTACAGCCAACTTTAACCGCTAAAACTTAGCACTGAAAAAAAACCTGTGGCAGACACATAACACGCACATATTTTCGTTCTGGTGTCTCCAATCATCATGCGCAAACGATTGCCCTTGACTTGATTCTGCAAGACGTTGCTTGCCGATGCCTTCCGAAAGGTATTGCTTTCAAAAGTTTCCATTTCAAAAAGTTCCGTCTTTGGTGAGCGTTTCCCGCATCGTTTTTCATCGTTTAACTGTAAACGTAAGGCTTAAACGAAAGAAAAGGACTGCGTTTTTAAGCGTAGCCTTACATTAGGACAGACAACCAAATTGTTGCTTGATTTCAAAGGTGCGTTGCAGAGTCACCACTAATGCTAGACTTTCTTTGTTAGGACTCAGTTTCAACAATACCTGCATTTCACTCGTTTTTATATGATGATAGGCTCAGTTCTTACTACAGTTCCAAAAACACCAATGACAGGTGAAAGAACTGTTAATGAATATAATATGAAAACAAAAAAGGGTATTAATTCTTTTCCTGAAACTGAAAGTGAATAATCCAAAAGCATATGGCGTGTTGACCAACAGTTACACCTAGCAATAAAAATTTGTAAGGATCTTTTCATGCATATTCACTGCAGAAACAGTTATGCTCTACAACTACTTAATCAATTTCATTCTGACCTTAATTCTGATTATTACTAATAAAGCGCACGTACTAGTTAATTATACCACAAGATGACACTCCATTTTATTCCGAAAACTACGTCTCTTGTCTTTTAGTTTTCAGAACTAGTATTTAAAATTTAATTTGAACATCAATAATTAAATATTTTTGTATGTCAGTTTTTTGTTGGTTTCTCTTACGTTACGAATTGTTAACAGTGCGAGTTCAAACTAAAAATATTCAATTCTAAGATTTTTTTTGCGTGAATAATGCAAACTTGCTTTATGTGTCATCAGGTTTTATAATGCAAATGCTCTGTGTTTGAATGATTTGGTGTGAGGACTTTGTTTCTTTCTATTGAGTTTAATGCTAAACCAATCATGGGCTGAAAATGTTGCTTTGAATGATGCAAATTAGCCAATGTTCGCCAGCTTCAGCAGGTCATGTTAGACAGATAATTCTTTGGGTTTTAGCTGTTAAGAAGAAGTCAAAGAATAGCAGCCGGTGGCTGCTCTCTAGTCCAAAGCATTTTTGCAAAGTAGTCGCTTTTTACACGAGTAAAACCAGAAATTTAAGGAATTTATCCAATAATCAGCTGTTGGTAGTAAGGTCAGAAAAGTCACTTCAATGCCACTTTGACATACAGCTGAAAAAACTTTAATTTAGATAAACATATCAACATCGCAGACGTAGATCATCGTTATCATTTGTCTCTTTTTGAATCACAAGGCGAGATCAGAGCCACTTAGTCCACAGATTCTAAAATGGATAACAACACGACCCTCACAACTGAAGCGACTGAAAACTCAAGTCACACTTCGAACGGCGGAATCTTGTTTGTACATACAGCAGAAACCGTGCTAACAGCATGTTTTTACACAATCATTTCTGCCACTGCTATTTTGGGGAATTTGCTGGTAATAATAGCAGTGAAAGTCAATCACAATCTTCAGAATGCAAACAACTTTCTACTTGTAAATCTTGCAGTGGCAGATTTTCTCCAAGGCTCCGTGACTCTTCCAATGCGGCTGTACGAGCTTCTTCATCCATTCGACAATTTAACAACCGTGTGCAACGTGGCGATTCCTGTGTCCATATTGTTTGGTGGAGTTTCAAATGTGACTATTTTATTCATAAGTTTGGAGAGATTTATTGCAGTTAACTGGCCGTACATTTACTACGCCCATGTAAGCATAAATGTGGTTGTCGCTGTTGCTGTGTTTTGTTGGTTGTCAGTTGGAATCTTAGCGATACTCCCCATTTTGGGATGGGGCAATTTGCAACCTCTACATGCAAACTTTTGTCGTTTTCCATTGTTTCTTGCGGAAAACTATCTAACATTACTCTACATTTTTGTACACGTTATCCCTATTACGACTACAATCTTTTTTTATGGTTTTATACTCAAGGCGAGTTGTTTTCATGCAAGAAAGATTCATTCATTAGAAGTGCATACTGGGGCTCTTGCTAGTGAACGACACCGCACACACGAAACGACTAGAACCCCTTCAGAAATAGAGACGGACTCGCAACGGCAAGGCGCGATTTTTAAGCGAAGGTGGTTGCGAAACGGGGAAACGGCAAAACAGATCAAAGCAGCCAGAACAGTATCTGTGGTTGTAGGTCTTTTCATAATACTTGTTGTGCCGATTATCGCAATTGATGTAAATGAAATGTTGGGAGGGCCGAGAGCTCCGTCTGTGCTGGTGAAAATTGCCGTCTGCATGGTCTATGCCAATCACTGTGTTAACGTCTTAGCCTATGCAGGTTTCAATGAAGACTATAGAAGAACTTTTAGGAATATCATCTCGAGATGTTGGAGATTCATGGGCGGTATTGCAAGATGTTGTGGTACTGAATAAAGTAATATTCCAATTAAGTTAACGTTTTACCTCAAACTAGCAGTTGGATAACCTAAATCATCTATTTTGTTTACAGCAGTGCAATTAAGACTTGCAGTATATCATATAGTCGATGTATCATACCCTGGTTAGCCGCCAGATGCAGAAAAAATGCAATTAAATTTATATTTTACCGAAAAAACCTAGGTTCATTAAACATGCAACGTTCTAAATGAATTTTAATTATTACCGACAGCTATATCAAGCTCTCTTTTATTGCTAAACAACTCTATTTACCGTGATTCTCATTAAAATGTATATCACAAGTTTGTAGATTTCTTTTAACAAAAAAAGGCGATTGCAATTAATTAATTATCTTTCCTGAAACAAAAACTAAATAATATGTGTTCAGTAACAAACACAACCTGCTGTATGTTTGTTAGGGCCTGTAACAAAATTCTCACCTCGTCGAAACGTACTTGTCCTTAAACGAATTATAAAAATTCTGTCAAATTTTGACAAATCGTCTAGATATAAACTAATTGCAGAATATAGTAATGAAATAAATCAATTACAAATGTCAGAAAAACAAGTCGGTCACTATAACGAAGCACTTTAATAGAAAGTATCCAGCAACAAAACTGAAAAATATTTTCCTTTTAATGTTTACAAGATTGGAACACAGTTCAAGGTGTAAAACAGTTTTACAGGTGAAACCTTTGCAAAAGCTGCAAACTGGTTGTATTTTTTAAAAAATGCAGTGTAAGTGGATCGAATAAATGAAGAGCTTATGTATAGTTTTCCGGATTTTAGACGGACGTTGTACATATAAGTGATTACTGGACGTGCAATCTAGAACGTAAAGGCAGAAGTCGCAAAAGCTGTTTGTTACTCTATATATCTACTATGTATCCACCATAGTGGATCGAATTTTAGGAAAATTTATGGAAAATTTTGTTCGAGCCACTAATCTATGAATTAAGAAAGTTAAACACCCTTTTTGCATTTACTTGTCTTGTGTATATTTATTTGTCTCAGTGCGGAATCTGATTTTTATGTTGTCCCTTTAATAGCGAGACATCCCAAAAATGAACAGAATGACTTTTCAAAACACGGAGCGATACTATGTCTGAAGGCTGAGGTTCGCAACCTGTCAATTATCAACCAGGCGAGACTACTCTTGCGCTTGGTTGACTTGCATTGTCTTTCCGCCAATACAGAGCTTTATAAATGTAACTAAGTGACAGGTTGAGACCGCTCCGTCTTCCGTATACCAATCCAGCAAACAGAACGTTCGCGCGCTCTGATAGGCTATTCAAACTCGGAAATAATGTTATTCACTTCCGAGAATTGACTCATCTCACGAAACAGCCATGCTGAACAAATCCTTGGTTGTTGCCCGGCTAGCCTCGTCACGGTGTCGAGACTTGCAGGGCACTAACAAATAATTTGTTCCACATGGCTGCTGCGTGAAATAAGTCTATTCATGCCATAACTGACATGAGCTTATGTGTTTTCAACGTTAAGTTTTTTGTTTCACCTTCAATGTTCAGCTTTACAAAACTTAACAAGCTGTCTCGCGATAGTGTTTTGTTTATGAACGTTCGTGCGCGAGAGACTGTATACTTCGAGTTTCTTGAAAGAAATAATTTTGCAGTTCTTATTCACTGAAGGAAAGAGAACCATAAGGGCTCGTTTATTTATTATAACTTAGTACAGTTATGAACAACCATCACTAGCCACATTCATTTAATTGTTAAAATCCTACTGTGCCTACACCTAACTAATGGCAACAAAGCAGAGGCCGGCAAGGAGATTGGTAAAGCAGCAACGAAGGGACGGGAGACGCAAATGTGCTCAAACCTTTCCAAATTCAATCACTAGAATTAAAACATTTATCAAATTATTTTGCAAGATTTTCCTCATCATTTTATTCCTGAAGGTGTAACCATGTAATTATTGTCAAATATGTTTCGTCGGTTGCAATTGAAAACAACTGAACAACAAAATGTCGTGTCACGTATATACTTTTCGGGCTATGGATAAAGCTGAAATAAGAGAATAAAACATCCTGAAGGCAAAGCTCGAAATATGGTCACACTTTCCCCCTTCTGTTCCACCCATAGCCCATCCATCCTTTAAAAATATCTGGTATTTGCAAAGAATCATTATGACTGTGTGTTATTGTTTCCTTTCTTCAGCTACCATTAACCATTGTTAGTTTATTAGATCGCTGGTCAATTTTAAAGATATGTTTACACTTCACCGCAGGTAACTCTACATACAGTGGTAAACGTGATTCGTAACTGGTAAATTTTAATTCACAAAAAACAATTATTGGTCAAGATTTTGGGTACATCCCGACTGGTTTTAGATTGTTGTTTGGTTGCTCCAAGCTATGTTTCATGCATTGTAGATGACGGTCATTCAGAACAATGGTTGCTAAGCAACAAACAGTTTACAGCAACAGTTGCCTAGCGACCAATGGTAAGAACAGCCACGGAGACTGGGTCATACGTTCCCTTTGGAGTGTGAAGTTCCTTGATGCAGATCCGACAAAACGAGCGGGTTATCTCCTGCAAAGGGAGGAGGGGGGATTGTCAATTGTCCATTCCCATAAGATTTTATGGTTAGTTTATAAACCTCAAACAACATTTTAGTTCTAAGACACGAGAGTAGACAGTTTTTAGAATTTAATTAAGCTTTACGAAAGACAATTTCCCGATCTTGGGGACGAACGTTTTTGTCAATCCATGAGGGTTCTCTAAATTTCAATCTTAATCCATAAGAGAAATAGCTCGTCATTGTGGAAGTGTGCTGGGGTATTGAGCTCATATCAAAAAAAATAATAGCAAGTAAGTGCAATGTTCGTGAATGTGCTATTAGTTAAAACGTACAAGGGTTGACTTAATATTAAATGAAACTGTAATATGCTTAAAGATGAAATGGACTCCCAAGACCTTGCGAGTCTGCACAATTTTAAACTGCAGACTTGCGTCAAAACTTTCCGGGACCTGCGATGTGTGGCCAAACAGACTTGCTGCATCGTTTGTAAACTAGGGAAACATGCCTTTCAAGCTTTTTCATACAAATCCATACAATTCGAAGCAAGTTCATACACATTCACACAAGTCCATACAAATCGACGCAAGTCAATATAAGTCGACGCAAGTCAATACAAGTCGACGCAAGTCAATACAAGTCGACGCAAGTCAATACAAGTCGACGCAAGTCAATACAAGTCGACGCAAGTCAA